>PVKM010008051.1:0-39926 GCA_004027735.1 Carollia perspicillata | reverse complement strand
CTTAGAACATCCTCCTGATATGCCAAGGTTGCAGGTTCAATCCCTGGACAGGGCACATGCAGGGCGCATGTAATAAATGCTGAATGGATAGATTGACAAAGCTATGTCTCTCTCTTCTTTCCTGCCTTCCTCTCTCTAAAGTCAACAAAAAAAAACATTAAAATGTATTAAAATGTTCTTATTCTCTAGCTCAATTTTAGAAATGAGTAACTGACTCTATTTAAGATCCCACAATTGGATTAAATTTAACGTTTAAAATATACAATAGACTGTAATAGATCTATAGGGTAGGGGAGGACAGTTCGATATTTCACATAAAGAAGTCATACTTTGGAAAGCTCTAGTGGTTTTCTTAAGCATAAACTCATCGTGAATCAATAAAGGGTATGGATGCTTAAACTTTAAAAACACTCCCAGTCTATATTAAAATGGCTTACTATTCAGATGTAGATTGAAATCCTGGCTCTTAAGTTTAGGAGTAGTTTAAGATTTGCCACTGCAGTTTCTTTACCTGTAAAATGGGGGGAATAAAACTGTATAGTTCATTGGAGAAGCTCAATGAATTTTTGTGGTTACTGTTGATGATAGTCAAACCACCTCTCCACTGACCACATTATAATGTTACTTTATCCCTAGTTTTGAGAATGAAAGTAGAAAAGGAGGTAAGAAGTCTGAGAACAATGTCATAAAAGATAGGTAGTGGAAAACTAAGGATGCTCAGGCTACAGAGTAATGAAAAGGGATAATTATTAAATTTGTGACAGGCTAATGTATTTAAAGGAAAGTTGATTTATTGCATCCCGTTCCAAAGGGAAGTGGAGAAAAACCAAGTGGATGAAATGTACAGAAAAAAATATTGATTTGGTGTAAGGAAGAACTTATTACACTGGAACAATGGAATCAATTTTCAGCAGTACAATCCATTCTCCAAAACTGGAACCTTTTTCACACAATTAGAAAGAGGATAGCCATATGTGCAGAAATTACAGCAGATATTGCCATATAATCTGGATACAATGACATCTATTTAGATATTCTTTTAAACTCTTAATATTTGGTAACTCAGATAAACCATTTTTGGCATATTCTCCTTTATAGAAACAGGTCCTAACCATCAAAATTGTAGCCAGGTATCAGGTTATAGAGCATGCATTTTTAGCCTCATTACTTTCTCTATTTTGCCTATTGTTTTTCTCAGTTTTAATTTATGTGCTTTTAATCTTTTTTTATGTACCAGTGTGAGACTTACCTTTTTTCTGGATATTTTGGCAACTCTTCTATATCTTGATTGTGGTGGTGAATTTATGACTGTGTTTATCAAAAGCTACAGAAACCTACACTAAAATAGGTGAATTTTACTGTATATAATTTATATTTCAATTTTATAATATGGAAAAATTTTTTAGAAATAAGGTTAGGTCTTAATAAAGTAAAGAAAATATATCTTAAGGAGTTTTGGAAAGCTTTGAATTAGCAGTACACTGAAAGAAAAATAGAATTGTTTTGAATGGTTTTGTTTTGTATATTAAATTCCACTGGCATCATTTTCTCCCTTCACAGGCAGAACCTAACACTGAAATCACCAAAGACTCTGTGGTGTTACTCCATTATACAGTAAAAAACACATAATAACACTTCAAAGAACACAGTGCTAGACATAATATGGCAAAATATTAATACAAGTTCACTATCATCTGTACCTGTGATTTTTTGTAATTGAAAAAAATATTTTTTATTTTCATGTTTTGCTTATTTTTTAAAGCTTTTATATATTTATTTTTAGACAAAGAGGAAGGGTGGGAGGAAGAGAGGGAGAGAAACACCAGTGTGAGGTTGCCTCTCACGTGGCCCCTACCTGGGACCGGCCCGCAAACCAGGCATGTGCCCTGACTGGGAATCGAACCAGCAACCCTTTGGTTTGCAGGCTGCCACTCAATCCACTGAGCCACACCAGCCAGGGTATGCTTTCTTAATTGTTGTTCAAGTACAGTTGTTTCTATTTTCCTGCAACCACTTTCCCCCGCCCCGTTCAACACCACCTCCCACCCTCAATCCTTCCTCCCTTTGGCTTTGTCTATGGGTCATTTATATGTGTTACTTGATGACCCCTCTCCTTCTTTCCCTGTTATTGCCCTCCCCCTTCCCTTCTGGTTACTGTCAGTTTGTTCTTTATTTCAGTGTCTCTGGTTATTTTTACTCTCTTTTTGTTTTGTTGATTAGGTTCCACTTACAGGTGAGATCATATGGTATTTGTCTTTCACTGCCTGGCTTATTTCACTTAGCATAATGCTCTTCATGATTTTTATATTTATAAAATGCTGGAATGTTTGAAAAATAATGTGAGAATAATCGGACGGTTTTACAGAATTCTAGTATGCCCTAAACTACCTGGATAGCATAGGTAATTAGTAGAAAACAATAATTCATCTTACGTGACATATCAATTAAAGAGAAATGATACTTCTATTGTGATGTTAATGAGTTACTCACAAAATTTGTCATTTACAAGGTAAAACAGCAATGCCCTGCCTTTCCCCTTGCCTCTAACAACCTCCTAGGGCATACCTAGTATGGGAAATACAAAAAAGTTAATACATTTATTTTAGTTAATTAATTTCTGTTCCATGTTTCTCTTTATCTTTGTATGTTGATGAATGCCATCAGTATTAGTGATACAGGGTGCAGACAAGAGCGGGACCCCCAAAAGGGATTTGGAATGGGGCCCAGAACTTGAGGTGTCTAGGAAATATTAGAGAGACATATAGGGTGTCCTCACCCCTTCCCCCACAGGTGTGAGTTGGGGGAAGGGACACATGGAGCAGGGCATGCAAGGCTGTTTTGTACAGGCACAGCCTTGCAGCTAATCCATGGCATGGTCATTTAACGTATCTATGGCCTGTGGCAGGTCACTTGGATATGTTTAATAGCTGTGGCCATGCTTGGGGACAGGGCGATGGAAGTCACTTCCCCCCAAGATGTAAGTGGGGGGCAGGTCCCCTGAGTTACAACACCTGTGTGGGAGCTGGAAGAAGATTGGCTCCAGGATATTGGTCCATATCTGCCCAAACTCACGATGGCAGCCCAGTAAACTTGGGATAATACAGGGATGCTGGCAGGTGTAACTGATTGTAGGAGGAGCTGGAAATGGGGGTACAGAGGAAGATTGGTGTGGGGATTTAAAGGCAGCCATGGCAGCCATTAGGGGGAACCATGTGGTCTTAGCGAGAGTGCAGACCCCTTCACAGCTTTGGTGAAGGGGGAACCACGAGGTTTTGCCAGAGTGAGGACCCCCTCACAGCTCTGGTGGAAGAAAAGGGCCACGTGGTTGTAGCAGTGCAAGCAGAGTACCACCAGGCTTGGTGAGAGTACAGACCCCTTCAAAGCTTTGGTGAAGGGGGGATCCATGAGGTTTTGCCAGAGCCCACACTCCCGCAGCTCTGGTGGAGAAAAGAAGAGACTTTGCCTGGACAAATGGGTACAAAGAACTCTTGCCAGTAGACCGTGAGTAGGTACCACACGGCTTTGGATTAATTGGATATCCTGCCTGGACGGCGACACTGCTGATGGTGCCAGTGGCCTGGAAACACTGATGTGTGCTCTTTCAGTTAGGGTACCCTGAATTAGGGCAGGGGGAAGACAAGAGGGGCCGAGTGCATCTGTGGGTATCTTAAAGGACTTTGATATTTTAATGAAGACATTAGGTCACTACTTTAAGTCAGTATAGCCTTAAATAAACATTTCCTTTCCTTTCCACAAATCTCTGGCATTGAGAGATATCTTTCCAATTGGTGGACAGACGAGCCCACTAGGTGGTCTGGACAGTATTAGTATACCATCCTCCAGAGTCGGGCCCCTGTGTGTGTATATGTGACTGTTCTGTAACATTAGCAACCGATTTTTGAGAGGTTTTATTTCCTCTTTTTAATATTGAAGAAACTTTTATGGAATTAGAATAAGATTTCACAAAGATCTAATTTTAGTCATTGTTACTATAAAATAGGGTCATTGAATATAAAATATTTGCTTTTATCAACAAATTAATAAGCTTCTCTTGATAGTAAAGATTATTACAATTGTAACTCAGTGTTTATTTTGGGTACCACAGGATAAATTCCATTCCGTTTTTTAGAAAGCTCAGAGGCTCTCACAGTCACATCTACCAATGAACTGAGAAAGAATAAATATGTGAAAGTACAATGGCCAAACAGAGGATTTCTCAGACCAAAAACTCATTTAGGGTAAAACATCTTATTACCTCATAATTTCATTTGGGGGAAAGAACTATGATTTTTTAAGTTCAATGTTTATACTTTCTAATATCGCTTTTCCAGATAAGGTATTTATCTAAACAGTAAAAACAAACAAAAGCTATGGGACATGTGACACTCTGTTGGCAATAGCTCTAGTAAATAAGGTAAGGGTGCCTCACCAAATATTTTGCACCTTCTTTCTTTCCCATGGTCCCTTGTACCTTTTAAATGTTTGAGTATCATTCCATCATTTTATTAAAGTTTCCCCCATACTTTTTCTGTTTGGTTTATTTCCTCAAAGTCAGTGTCCCCCACTGGACTGCATTCATTCTGGGTAAGAGTCATGTCTTAAATAGGTTAAATCCACACAGAGGGCCCACCAAATAACCTCCCTCAAAGCAGAATGATTGGATTAATGAATCGATGTGTAAACTATAGGAAGAAGAATAAGAGAACAATTTACTAAATGCTAAACCCTGACTCCTTACCAACCACAACTCAAACCTCATAGATTTCTAATAGGGAGATATTGGCCTTTTTGAAAACAACAGCCACGCCAACATTGAGTGGCTTTCTGTTAGCAAGAATGTGTATATTAGCAATGGGGACATAAACTACAATTCTACAGATAAAGCTGTAAATATTATCTAGCTAGTATATATAACTATCTTACGTATATAGCCTTCCAATTCATCAGAAAAAATCCTCTCTTGTCCAATTATATAATGTTACACACCTAGCATCATTGAGTCACAATGTCAGGAGACATGGTGACACTCTTATTTGTCTGGATTATTTTGTGTGGCCCAGAAATACTGCTGGCTTAAGCATGCCTGGGGAAAAAGCAATTCTCTTTTTAAGGAAGTAATGTTTAGAAATACCATTTCAAAAGTGTCATTGTTTCCTTATAGCCAAGGTTTTACTCTGAAAATGTTATACCAAGTTAATGTTAGCAAAAGAGGTTTCACTAAAACCATTAAGGATAATCAAACACTATGTGAAGGAAAAAGTCACTGCAGTATTACCAGTTACTGTAAGAAATCTCTGATAATGTTAGTAACAACACAGCATCGCTGAGATTTTATTTGTTTAAAGAAAAAGAGAGACTAAGAAAATTATCGGAGTTTATTCAGATAATGTCTGACAGCGGAGCTCCTGGAACAGACAATGACTTCTGGTTTCCACTGTAAGTCAGCTAAACTACCAGTCAGTAGGCAGTCAAGCCTTAACTTGACATGTGCTCGGGCTCCAAATCCTTTTGTTTCCACATTAGGCATTGAAAATAATTCTGAAATGTGTTCAGATCTTAATAATACTGCTACCTACTTCATATGAAAAGTGTCAAATCACAAAGTTGTTAATGCAAATTCTGCATCATTTTGGAAATGACCAAACTTACAGAAGGAGAAGAGCACTGTCAAAATAAAACTGACTGAATGAAAATGTTTTAAAATTATATTTTACAAAAAAATTATAATTTGTCTTCACCGTGTGAAGACAAGGTGAAGATTTTTTCCTAAGTTTTTAAGATTTTATTTATTTATTTTTAGAGAGAGGGGAAGGGAGGGAGAAAGAGAGGGAAATATCAGTTTGTGGTTTCCCCTCATGTGCCCCTTATTGGGAAAGGAACAGGCATCCCTTTGGTTTGCAGGTCAGCACCCAGCCAACTGAGCCACACCAGCCGAGGCTTGTTTTCACCCTGTAGTTTCTGACCATTTGTTCATGTTCCCTGTAGGAAGAAATGTATGAATACTCATCCACAGGCTCTTCTTCAGATATTGAAGATACCTCTTGATTTAGCTCCTAAAGCCTCTTATTTATTTACCTATCAATATGTCTGTCTATCTATCTATCTATCTATCTATCTATCTATCTATCTATCTTCTATTTATCTATCCGTCTGTCTATCTATCTATCTATCTATCTATCTATCTACCTATTCTCTACCTACCTATCTAGCTACTTAAGCATTTTTAGCACTTGTTTGTCACTTATCACATTCCATTAATTGTTTCAAGTGCTTTACAAATATCCATTCATTAACTTTTCTGAACAAATCAGAGATGTATGCAGGTACTGTTACAATTCCCATTTTAAAGGTGAGGATACTGAGGCAAACAGAAGCCAAGTACCTTGCCCGATGTCACACAACTAGTAAGTGGAGGAGCCATTCTGAAACCCAGACAATCAGATTTCATAGCCTTTCCTCAAACGTCCTGATCCATGAGCCTTTCACCCAATGAAGCATAGTTCCCCAGAATATTCAACAAACTAGGTATCCTTCACTGGATGAACTCTCACATATTGACATTGCACAGAAAACTGGTGCCAAGAAGTTCTGAACCAAATTCTTAGGAAAGGGTTTGCGCAAATGGGAATAGCATGAACTTTTCTCCTTTATTTGCCTTATCATCATCATCATCTTCTTCTTCCTCCTCCTCTTCATCATTAACACAGTTGAAGACTTCATTCATCTTTACAATCCCAAACCCCAAACTGTTGATATAAATTTAATCTGTGCTCCCACCTCCACCCCCCTCTAAAAAACCCTGTAAGCTTGTGAAGATAGGGACTGACTGTGTTTGGGTCATTGCCTTGCCAGTATGATTTGCAATGACTGACAAAGAATGAGTTAACTAATATGTATTTGATGGCTCAGAATGAGCTAAAAGCTTTTTGTTGCTGTTGATTGTTTTTACATGAACAACTGTCTAGCAATCTTTTCATTTTGAAATTATGCAATAAGCAAACAAGCCTAAACAGAGGACTTTACATTTATCTCTGCTAGATTTCATCATTTCTGTTTTACATCATTAATACAGATTGTCCAGAACCATTTGATTCTTGGTTTTACCATCTAGCCTATCATTCTCATCAATTGGTCATCCAGCAATGTGAATTGCCATGTCTTCTATGCCTTCATCAAAGTTCTTGATTGAAAATAGTGAGTAGGAAAGAGCCAATGACAAAACTTGTTACATGCCCAGAAGACCACCTCCTACACTCACTCTGATAAATCAACATATTTATTTAATCTCATTTGGCAATTCAAACTATTTATGAAGACATTGTATTATATTAGTTCAACTCATATGGCATTGGTAATTTTGTACATCAAAACTGTCAAATATCGGCAGTTTTCTATACTTTAAGTTAAGCTAATCCAATCCACATCACTTCATCTTAAGAGTGTTGTGTAAAATTTTGCAAAATGCCAATTTAAATGAAACTAAATCCATGCCAAACATGACTTCGGAAACATTTATTATTTTATTTATTTATTTACTCATTTATTTATTGATGTTTGTTGGTATTTGTTTGGTAAGTTTTATAAAAACTAAAATATTTGGTTATTTGGCATTATGGTAGGCAAACAGATATGAACAGAGCAAGGAGGATGATGGGCCAGGTACAGAAGGTCATCAGGGCCGAGGTGCCTAGCAATGGGCAAAACTGGAAAAACAAGGACCTCCCCCATCGAGGGTGACCCTTCCTTCCCTAGCATGGTCATGCAGTTTAAACTCCCTGATATTTCATATTGCTGGCCCTGCAGTTTGGACTCTATCCTGACCTTTCAAATCACAGGTCATGCAAGTCAGACCCTTCCCTGACCTTTCCTCTTCTGGCATGATACTAGTCATGTGGTAGACCCCCTTGGAGGAGGAAAAGGGGGATGGAGAATAGCCTCATACAATGCCCATACAAAGCTTTGTATGACCACTTCCTTTAGCTGTAAGCCATAGAGATAACGACTAAGCTTCCGTTGTGTTTCATTTCCAGGCCCCCAAAAGCAGCAAAACCAGATGAAGTGATGACACAGCTGACATCAAGATTGGCTACATCAATAATGACACTCTCTCCTGGCACTGACCAATCAGTGAAGATCACAGCCCTGAAAGGGCACACTTGGAAATAATGAATATTCTATTGAGATCCTCCCTTAGGATCTCCCCTAAAATCCCTGCCCATAAAAGCTCTTAGGACAGAAGACCCAGCTTGGTTCCTTCTCTCTCTCTCTCTCTTCCCCCCCTCCCCCACTCCCGTGCCCATGCCTTTCCCCATCCCCTTTGCTCAGGGCATTTCCCTTGCCTCTCTCTCTCCTAAGCTTCAAAGGTCCTTCTTTTGCCTCAGTAACTTGTTTCCTGAGTCCATTTCTTCTACCTCTGTGACTTTCTAAATAAACTTTCTTTCATAGTTTGAGTCTTAGCTGTAAATTCTTTCTTAGCTAGAACTCAAATACAGAGGTTGCTGAACCAAGTACTAACACCTGATGCCGTTTCACCACCATGAACGTGACTTTGTCCAAGTGTGCTTCTCTAACTAAATTATAAGTTTATTATCTATGGGGGCAAGGCTCTTACTTTATGTACCACAACATTCAGTAACACATTTTGCACATGATGAACATGCACTAAATGTTGAATAAATAAAATATTTTGAGTGTGATCATAACTCACTGAACAAAAAAAAAAACCCTCCATTGTTAGGCTTTATATATAATTTCCTGGATCTATCTCTTTTCAAAATATCTCCTATAACCAATCTATCTTCTCTTGGCTTTAATAACTTTTGGCATTTCCCACTCGTATGAGACTCATATCTGACAGGTACAGACAAGGGAAAAACTTTTTCTCATTAAAATAACCTCTTCAGGCCTGTGGGAACTGAATATATACTTAATCACCTAGTCGACTTGGCACAGATAGGAAGACACTACTGATGGCGTACAACAAAAGAATAAAGCAACATCACCTGCCACAATCATAATGAACCCCCAAAATAAGTTATAATATCATACCCTAAGTTACTGTTTCAAGAAATGTGTGTTTAATTTGTTTGTCCCTCAGGCAAAATTGATTCCATATTAAAATACTCTGATGTTAGCATTTCAAATCATTGTATCAGATACTATATGACACTAATGCACAACCAACAGAAGTGAATTTTCTGATAACACTAGGTCTAGTCAATGGAGCCTGAGAATACTTTTTTAAAATCAAAATCCAGAGTTCTTAAGTGCACTTATGAGACAACAATGTCACTTATAATTAGAGGAATAATATCAGTAGTGATTATGGGATTCTTTCCAATTATGGATTTCCTAGTGCTTGAATTAAGACTTTTTGGCTCTAAAATTAAGCAGACTAACACACTCAGACTATGTCTGTCAATATTTCTGGGCTGGAAAGCTCATGTAATTCCAGGATTCTTGGTAAGCTGTCTGCCTCCTTTACTGGCAGTGTTCTTTTTCTATGGGGGTTAATTGATTATTAAAAGATAATTGCTTACCTTTTATTAAAGTTATCTTCCATTTTCTACCCATGTAGTAGTTTTATGTTAGGGGGAAAGGAGGGAAATTACATAGACTGCTCTTGATATCTGAAGGAGTATGTATTTATCTATACTAGTCTTTTAAAATCAAAAGCCAAAGACTTCTATTCAGATCCTTTGCCCATCTCCAAGTAGGACATTCAGAGGGCTCATAGACATATGCAAAGATGCTCAACATCACTGGCTATCAGAGAGATGCAAATTAAACCCACATTGAGATATCACATCACACCTTTCATATTGGCCATCATTAATAAATCAACAAACAACAATTGCTGGTGAGGATGTAGAGAAAAGGGAACCCTAGTGCACTGTTGGTGGGAATGCAGACCAGTGCAGCCTCTGAGGAAAACAGTATGGAATTACCTTTAAATACTAAAAATGGAACTGCCTTTTGACCCAGTGATTTCACTGCTGAGGATATACCTTAAGAATCCCGAGTCACCAATTCAAAAGAACTTATGTACTCCTATGTTCATAGTAGTGCTATTTACAATACCCAAGTGTTGGAAGCAACCTAAGTGTCCATCAGTAAATGAATGGATAAAAAAATGTACATTTACACAATGGAATACTAAGCAGCAGAAAGAAGGAAGGAACTCCAACCTTTTGTGACAGCATGGATGTAACTGGAGAATCTTATGCTACGTGAGAAAAGTCAGTCAGTGAAAGACAAATACTGTATGATCTCACCTATCGGTGGAATCTAATGAACAAAATAAACTAACAAACAAAACAGAAACACAAGCATGGAAACCTGGAGCAGACTGACAGTGACCAGAGGGTAGGGGTGAAAGGGACAATGGTGGAAAGAAGGGGAAGGGGCTAGAGAAAGAACATGTATGAATGACCCATGGAGATGAACAATAGTGTGGGGACTGAACTGTGGGAGCGGGGGTGTGGAATGGGAGGAGGAGGGCAAAGGGGGGAAATTAAGACAACTATAAAAGACAAACCATAAAAAAATGATTTAAAAAAAGTCAGGGTTCTGATGTAATTTTTCTTGTAATCTGACGATTTCCCCTATTTGTCTGAGGCTTATTGTGTTTATATGTAGGTGACTATTGCAATATTTTTAGCACTACTTATTAAAAGTCATCACTTGAAGCTTTGCTCACTATTGCTAATTTATTTCTTCATTACCAAAAGCATGCTGCTAAGCACACTACTGTCATAAAAATTTTAATGAATAAGCAAAATCATGTAATATAAACAATGAAACAGCTGCTCATTGTTTATAGAGCTCAACAAATAATAGCCAAGTGCCACAGACTGAACAATTGAATATTATTCCTTCTCATTAATGGAAAAGGAAAGAAATTTAGTGTAAGCAGTGCACGTCAAAAACAAGGGAACTCAGCTATCCAGGATGCAGGCAGCGTTGTACTTCTGCCTCTGGTACCCATCCACGCTCTGCCAAGTGATGCCTGCGTCCTACTCATTTCATTTGAAAGAGTGTAATCGGTCCACTTTAATACTAAAAACAATGCCTTTGAGTTAAAAAAAATCAGTTCTATTACATAGTCATCCTAGTTCACTTTAAATCTTGAGTAAAGAGATGAACACAAAACTAAGAATTCAGTAAGTATTTGTTAACAGAGTAAACTGTATAAAATTTTTAGCCATATACATGAAATAACTACACATTATATACTAAAAGGCCTCCACATTATCTTCTAGAAAATATACTTAGAATCTAACTATATAATCATGATGGCTATTGGTGAGATAAAAAATGGATTCATATTTTAGATTTTCCTTTCTCCTATAGTTTACAAATGCAAGAACATCCAAGGTATATAAGACTTCACAACATTTTACTGCTTTTACTATTTCATATTATTTTTAAATATGAACAGGAGCAGGAGCAGGAGCATGCTTTACATCCTAATTGCAATACAGTGTAATTTAAATTAATAAATCAAGTTTGATGCAACCAGAATTAATGACTGTATTTTCTGTTCTAAACTGAAGAAAGAGAGGGTTAAAGTTTTTAAAATCAAAAGAAATTGAACAAAAGATCTCTGGAACAAGTAACTACTACACACCCTAGTCACCAACACAAGTATTTCTAGAAATAACTCTAATAATGCACATAAAAACAAAGAAGTGAAGCAAAAATTTAACATAAAGTTTCTCATAAAATGGTTATTTCTTTATGTAAGACATCACTTCCATGCACAATCTTAATTTAACAATTAAAAAGATACAAATTTTTGAATCCCTTTTAAGCATACTAAGAAAATTCACATCTGAAAACATGCTTTTAAATTTTATAGTCTTATGAGTCAAAGCCACCAGAGGGTTTTGTCTTAAGAGAGAAAAGTGAGAGCAGCAGGGGCTGGGCCAGACCAGGTTTCCACATCGGCCTGGTTCAGGGTGGGCACATTTCCTGGGTTCATGCTGATTTCAGTTGGCAAAGTTGAGTCTATTCCTGCTGGCCTTGAACCACCAAAGTAAATTAACAGTCAGCCAGAGTGACTGATATCAGGCATTTGCAAACAGCTCTGCATCTGCCTGTGTTTAGAAAAGTCAGTGGAATGGACAGGAGTCTGTGTTATGGCCTACGCCTTCATATACTTGGAAAATTACAAATAAATGAAAAATTCAGAAATCTACCTACTCCCACTTTTGAATATGAAACATACATTTCCTATAAACTAAAATATGGAAGTCTGAGGTACTGGTTATTGTGACAATGAGACTCTACTGGTGACTACATTCCTTTAACTATGTGACAGGTCTAATTTATTTTCTTGCCCATTGTTCACTTTTTTGTTGTTGTTTGTTTTCCCAAAACATGAACAGACCAAGAGCAGCTGCAAAGCCCTGCATGACTGCCTAGTCTCAGCGCTCCTCTCACTGCACTAATTTATCCCAGCTACTCAAGGTGAAGATGAATGGCACTTGGCTTTGCCAGGACAAGTCTGAGAGGCGACGTGTCCATCCTGTATCATACTGCTGTTCTTTTCTGTCAACCACACAGGTAGTAATTCTGTGAGGACATGAAACAGAGTCATTTAATAAAGCAAAATGATGCATTTCACTGCCAGAGCAGCCTTAGCCCAGAGATGGGATAGTTGGTATACATCGCTCCACAGATTCTTAATGCATTAAGACAATATTTATGCTAAGATATAAATTCTACTGAAACATTGGGGAATCAAAAGTAATGATTATTTCTCAAAACCAGAATCACCTCTTAAAAATACTATCCTGGGGCCTCACTTCACATCCAGAATCAGTATCTTAGGGCTATAATTTGATAGAGTGGGAAAAAGACAGAAAATCTGCATTTTAACATGCTCCCTGGATTATTCGTGCTTCTTCTTTGGAGTAGTCATCAGAAAGAGTATTGGGAAACACTTGTTTAAAGGCAATCAACAAAACTACTTACAGAAATTTAAACATGAAAAAAACCCAGTTTAATGTTATACTCTGTAGTGTGTACTAACCCAGTAGAAATTAGTCATTATGGCCTATCGAGTAATTCTCAAATTTAGCAGCTTTCTAAAGTGCATACATTCCAGAGTTTCTGACTCAATTTGAGATGGGGCCCGAAAATTTGTATTCATAACAAGTTCCTATTAGAACACATTTTGAGATCCATTATCCTATGTAACCTAGGAATCAGTTACCTATAATGTATTTGCATATTCTTAAGTTTTATTATACAAATAAATATTTTAAAGCCTTCTAATTCACTAAGTATTTAAACCCACTGATCACTAGAATGAAATTATCTGCCTCCCAAAATGATTACAAAAAATATTGTGATAAACCATTCTAATATTTTCTCTACAAATGTTTTTCAATATCATTTCAATATGAAAATGACCCTTCTCTATCATTAAAAATAGTCACTGAATATCTAGCTTTAATGGCTAATAGTTAATGTTCAATTGACATACTTACCTACTCCTTCCCAGAAATATAAGCATGCACACAAAAAGATATAGCTATATAAATAAAAGATAATATTGGATATTTCAGATGGGCAAACTTATCTATTTTACTGTCAGGATAAAAAGTTTTAAATTTCATCTCTGATTAGAATGGTTGCCTCTCCTTTCACTCAAATTCAACCTGGGTATATTTACACTTATGATTTTCTTTTTATGTTTTTCCTTTTGAAATTTTTCTTCTTACAAACAACTGGTAAAAATTGATGGTTTGAACAGTTAAAAGTGACAATTGATAGAGAGTACCACTAAACCAAATAATATAATGGGACATTAGAACTACTTATTAAGTCTCTGGAGGGAGAGATGAGCATACTCTGTTATTCTGTATTCCCATTTAAGAGTAGATTCAGTCTTGTGTTACAGGCTGTAGGACTCTGTAATCAAGGAGTAGAAGGAGTTGCTAGGAACGCCCAATACTTTTAAGAACTACAGCTATTTCTTCCTTAACAAAGAAAACTACCCTAGAAATGAGAAAGGTTCCTCTCTTACTCCTCTCTTGCTCTGGCACTTTCTTATTCGTATGTCCTAGTCACAGGGAGTACTAATTAGTTAGTTGGGTAATTCTCCTGAATAAAATTAGAAGGGCTTTTTACATTTGAAGTAGATTATCAGTGCTCTATTCTTGATAAATATTAGGTTAATTTTCACAACTTTATTTTTTTTTATTTCAAAAACTGGACACGTTCACTTGGAAATAGGGTAAAACCCAGAAAAACTCAAATTTGAAGTATTCAAGAATTAACTACCATGAAACCTTTGGATCATATGCTTGTTAAAATAGGTACTCCATGTAATAAAAATAGGCATATCCAAAAGTAATCATTTTAAAAGCATTTCATAGAGATTTTAAAATACAAACAATACTAGAAAATGGATAATAATTTAAATACCAAATCATTTAAACCTAATTTTTAAAACTCAGGAATGCATAATAAACATTTGTCATATCATTAAATCATCTTATATCACATAACTTTTCATTGCACTGTTGAGACATTTAAAAAGTGACCTAATAATTGTATACACAGTTAATGGGAAAGTAGAAATCAATATATTCAAGAAGAACAAATGCAATGTTTGGGGGAAAGGTTCTCACAGGAAGTATTTATCTGCATAGAATACCTGTGGAACTCTTTTTGCTAATACAGAGGAATTGCATCATAAATACATTTAATTTACATGAATTCAAATAGCTCTGTTATGAATTAACATATTGTAAAATTATACTTTGTAAAAGTGCTTTTTACTATGTACGACATATATCGCATAGTAATATATAATACTCCCACTGTACTCTATAGGAATGCATTTTTAAAACTCACTATATTTTATAAACCATTCCAGGAGTTTGAAAAACAATTTTGATTATTTAATTATTTAATACAGGACTTCAAGCTCTAACTCCAATATACAATTCAGCTCCACTAGATGATTATTTTTTGTATTCCTTATATTAATTCTGTCCTGAAATTCAATATTTTATGGCACATACCTATTCTGACTGACTTATCTTTTGTGGGAGTAGTAAATCAGAGAAATAACTCCCCCACCCTCATTTACATATACTGTATTTCAGACCATAAGATGCACCTAGGTTTTAGAGGAAAATAGAAAAAAAAAATTTGTAGCAAAAATGTGGTCAAATATTTAATAACACAAATAACATAATATTTCACCAATGTAAATGTAAACAGAACTCAATAGTAGCATTGCAACCATTATTCCTCACAAATTTGAGCAGGAAAGAAAAAACAAATTCATTTTACAGTCCAAAAAATATGGTACACTTTCTTGTTCACCATTAAGTTTTAAAATTTTAGCTTTTCCATGCTTGAACCTGTGTTTGGGAATTTCAAATTCTTAACTCTGGAACATGATCAGCTAAGTCATTAGTCTTGTTCATACACTGAAGTGATTTGCCACGTTGCTGAAAGCTTAAAAATTATAGTTATACTAAAAGCTGTCATAAGAATTTGGAGTGTATAACAAGTCAATATATTTACACTTAAGGGAAAATTCAGTGAAGATGATATAATCAATGATTTTTAGGCATTTAAATTCTTAAGAATTATTTAATATATGCAGTAGATAAAACACATGATAGTTACTATTCCAGTCACGATCAGTTAAAATTTCAGAGTAAAATGTTCCTTTTTGACAAGAAAGGGCTCTTTCATTGTCAATTTTGTGATTTCATAGAAAGAGTTAGGGCAATGAAGGTTGTTGATGCTTGGGAAGTTGTAATCCTAGGTCTGCAAGTTACTAAAGCTAGCTTGATGCCCAATGGGCCTACATTACCTATATTACTAGAAAAGGGAAATTCCACTGTGAGACCTTTTCTCATCACTTCATAGGTACCAATACTTGACTTGGTGTATTCCTTTCTGTGGAATAGCTGATAATGTATATTTCCCTCTACTCTCCACACTGAGCAGGATTTTAAAATTTCTGGTGTTAGTACAGAGGGTTGTCCATGTATATCTCCCTATTTTGGCTGCTTATTATTCACAAACTGTGTTCTGTCTTCCTTCCCTAACCTATGCTGTGTCCTCTCCCCTACTGTGGGGCAGTGGGGCATACTACATTTTTATGTTATTTTAGAGATTACAACCATGAACATCCTTTTGCAAGTCTCTACACACAAATATGACTATTTCTCTTGGGAGGAAACTTAGAAGTGTTTTGCTAGTATATAATGAATGCCAGTAATCTAGACATAGGTTTTATTAGATGTAGCCAAGTTGCCCTCCAACGTGGTTATACCAATTTACATTCCAACCAGTAAGGTATAAGCATTCCACACTTTGTCCTTAATTTTATCTTTAAACACGAGGTAATTAAAGAAATCTTGGGAAATAACTTATTTAAATTTTACAATGTGTGGTCTTTCATCGACTTGGATAAAAAAGGGGAATCATTCATTACTGATATCTAGTTTTAGTAAAAGTACATTTATTTCCTTTTTATTCTTCTCCTCCCTGCCTACCTTCTTTCTTCATTTTACTTTTTCAATATGCTGCCAGGCTTGCTCATGGAAAAGAACCATGAAAGTATTGCCAGCAATATATAAATTAAGCAAATGGAAATAAAATATGTTAAGTAGAATTAAATCTAATAAAGAGCCAGCCCCTAAATCTCTCAAGTACTTTACATTGCTCAGAATTTCTGAAAAATTTTCATCTTCTAATCCTACAATAATTCAATCTGTTTCTTCAAGCATTGCCTAGACACACACATACACACCGTCACACTTACAAACACAAACACACTGCATTACATCCATTCACCATTATATCACATTTTATTGTACAGTTGTGTGTATATAATTTTTTTCCATTGTAAATATAAAATGCTTCGGCTTCATGATTTAAAGTTATATAAACCTAGGTTTCTTCGAAGCTGGCACCTATATTTACAAACTTGTTTTTCTGGGCAGATGACGTTCCATTTTTGAGTTTCATTTTCTTCATCTATACCCACTGGCATTTTTTAAGGGGATGTGTGTGTTCACATCCCCTGCACAATTTGGAGGGGATGGTGAGAGCTTTGCAACATTATTTACTTTGTGCTTATTCTTCAACTGACTGAAGGTGGGCAGGTCCTTGCTGTCTTGCATTTGCTACCTAAGCTTGCCAGCCTTACTTACATTCTAGTATGTGTACACTATTTTTCCTGTGTTTCTTCTTGTTCCTTAGCTGTGCCACCTATAGCTCTTTTAATCACTGATGACATAAACCTTTGCTATGACATGACCCAAAAGAAAGTCAAATTAGGACTCCGTTTCCAGTAGACTGTCTGTCCAGAGTGCCCAGGGGGTCTCGCCCATCAGTCAAGATGGCTGCAGGGGAAGGTATTACACTGAGCACATAAAAGAACAGCAAGATAATTGGATAGAGGAAAAAGCCCCCTACCCCTGTTCTGGTACCAGATTGGGGTGGGACCAGCAGGAGGCAGGCCCATGTGCCACAGAAGTCAAAACAGCACAGGGGAAGGTGCTAGACCAAAGAGGCTGTCAGCCTAGCCTGGGGAAGGAAGGGATTGGTTGGGACTAGACCCAACCAAAGGAAGCAAAAGTTTGGGAAGCTAATTGGTCGTTTTGAGAAAGAACCTGATCTGTCCCACATCCAAGCTAATATAATCCCAGAAAAACAAAGTCTCTGGCTGGCTTGGGGCCATTTCTCTTGCTTGTGGCTCTAGCCAGTGCATCAGCCAGTTCTCTCCATGGGCTACGTGGCCTTGATGGCCACGTAGCCCATGGCCACCGGGAGAAATTTCTCCTGCTCTCTTGCTAACCTAGTGAGGCATTTGTTAGTGTTTTCATGCTATCTCTCCCTGGAGAATGTGACCTTGGGGCCATAGCATCCACATGGCTCCTGGCAGTGCAGGCTCCATACACTGGCTCTAGGAGGGAACCTGACATGAACAGCAGCCGGGAACAAGCTACACTACCTGGATGGAGACTATGACCTCTTAGTAGCTGCCTGTAGGCTTCAAGGATGGTACTTTACATTGGAGCAGGAACTTTGGATTCTGACTTTTGTCTTGGTCTTGCTGAGGAGATGGGTTTTGAAACAGGAGTCTGCCATTCTCCCAGAATGTGCAGCACCTGAACAAAACCTCTTTCCTTTTACCCCAGCATCCCTTTTACCCCTTTTACCCTCATGAGTTTGGCTTTTGTGGTGACAGGCAGGCCAATTCTCTGCTTTTTGTTAGGTCACATTGTGGCAACTCTGAACTTTATATACTACATTAGAGTTATTTGCCTTCTCTTATCCTCACTCTCTTCATCTGGAAATTAGGATATTGTTTTCTTTGTATGATAAATTTAATACTCTACATAAATGGCCAGAAAAAAACAGCACTCAAGTAATAGTAGGTACTACTACTATTTTTGACATCCCCCTCCTTTCTGTTTTTTCTTATTTGTTACTCTGTGAACTCTGTGAGGATAGGATCAATGCCTGCCCTGATCGTAGTTGTAACCACAGACCATAACATAGTGCTTGGCCTCAGCTATGCTTAAACACACGTTTTTTGAGTAAAGGAAGGAAGAATGGAAGCGTGAAAGGGGGAAGGGACAGGAGAGAAATAGAGAAAAAATTGTGTGACAGCGTAGTGGTTATGGTAAAAAAAAAAAAAAGAGAGAAGGAACCATCAATCAAACAATCAATGGCTTCTCACTTAAGCCCAGTTTTGACTTCTGGCTCTGCTCTCTATAGAAGATCTGAGTTTCACTGTTCATCTTCAGCTTTTGCTTAGTATGTTCATTACACTTCCAAGCTTTTTCTCCAGAAACCATTACCCCTTATGTCTCTTAGTGAGCTTCTTTTTTTAAAAAAAGTCCAAACTTATTCTTCAATATGTAAGTATATATGTTATATAGCAAAATTATCATTGATTTTGAACAGTTTAATGTTTTATAACCACAGTCTTTTATATTTTTCTTAGCAGAGTATTTTCAAAGACAGTACCATTTTCTTTTTTCTCAAAGCTAAAAGTTTCTTCAAAGACAATTCTTCTTTTTGAAAAAAATGAAGTGGGTGGTCATTCTAAGTCATGAAGCCAACAAATGCTTAAACCTTCACTTGCCTTTGTATCTTTTTGCTGAAATTAATTTTCTAACATTATTTTTAACAATACAGATTTTAAAGCTAAATACTTTTATAGCAATATGCTTCAGAGAGAAAGCACTGAATAATTTTTATTTATATGTTCAATGGGCTAAGTAGATGCACAGAGTTTGGTCATGAATTTTTACTATTGAAAGGACAAAGATAAACAGGCAGAATACTTATTAAATAAAAAAGATATTTTTCATTATTTTCCATGAAATCTGACATGTCTCATCCATAAAATTATAGAACACAGTAGATTTTCTTTGCCATTTGTGTATCATAAATTATTTACTCATTAATCATTACTTTCTGAGAATTTAGCTTTTCATTGGAAAAGTAGTTATTACAAGAGAAATATGTTTGTGCTTAAATTTGTACTTTCTCTTGTCAGTTTATTCTAAGGTGCTTGAACACTATGAAACTCTAAAACAGAGATATAGCAAATGTTAGCCTTCACCATGTGATAAATTCTCACTTATCTGTGCTAATATGGGTAGAAGTTGAAACATCCTAGATAATCAGAAGTCTCATTTTAGCACCCTTATAAGATATGCTGATAATGTGCAACAGAACTATTTCAGTTCCAGCTGCCTGCCCTTGGATGGGTGTGTTAATGAGCAGGGACATGGCTACAGGATGGACAGCTGGTGTGAGTGGGAAGCTTATTCCCAGGGAACTCATCTTTTTAAATTATTTCCTTATTTACTTATTGAGAGAGGGGAAGGGACGGAGAAAGACAGGATGAGAAATATCGATGTGAAGGGAAAAACATCGATCAGTTGCTTCTTGTACGCACCTCAGTTGGGGACCAACCTGGCAGCCTAGGCATGTGCCCTGATCTGGAATTGAACCATTGACATGTTTGGGTTACGGGACAACATTCCAACCAACTGAGCCACACCAGTTAGTGCAAGAATTCATCTTTTTATCACTGTGCCTTACATGCAAAATATGATTTTGATTAGCTTTCTCATAATTATACATTTATCAGGGACATTGTTCTGTAAGGAAAAAAAGTGAATAAGTTAGTAACATTTGTGAAACCTCTTATCCCTTGTATCTTGTCACATTTATTAGTAAGGTCACCTAGATGCTAGATGGATGGCGAACACTGGGCTCAGCTGTAAAAGCCAGGTCCAGCTTTGCTTTGTACATACGGGAATGTGATTTTAATATTCAGAGCCTGAAAAGTAAAAGGTGCCGTTCTGGAAAGGTTTAACTTTCAATTATGAAGAAGGAAAAGTACAAGAAAGGTACAGCAAACATAACACAATTTAACTGATGATACGTGGCAATGAAAGAGCTACTGCAAAGGTGGCAAGTTTTGCCTATGCTCCCTGAAAAATCACCGGAAGCAATGCCCTTGAGGCAGCGGCTGCCACTATAGGTGAGGAAGAAGTAAGAATTAGAGAGAAAGAGAGAGGGCTCCTCTGCAGAGAGGGAAACAGCTGATGCATAAAAATAGAGACCAGTATGAAATTATCAATAAGTAGCTGAGTATTTTTTTTTTGTAAAGTTCATTCAGCTACTAAGACAGATATAAATTAAACTTTAAAGACAATGTGGCATCCCAAGTGGAAATGTGAAGCAATCAAAACCCTTAGGCTGAGAACAAGTTTGGTATAAGATCCCACTGTTTTCTGGCTCTTTTTGTGTTGAGGGTGCACCATATTTAACTAAACCATTCAAGAAGCAAATTCAGCTACCTGTTAAACATGCCAGTTTCAAAATGTTCAAGATTCTCTGCCTAGCACTCACATTACTCAGCTGTCAAAGTAAAGGGCTCAGATATATAATGTGAAATTACATTTTAACGAGGTGTCATGTGTGTTTAAAGTTCTTATTCATCATTACATAGCCACAGCTTTTACTGGAGACACAAATTCACTTAATTAGCATATTATAAGGACAGAAGGTTCACCTTATCTGCATTGCTAAACTGTTGTATGTAGGCTTTCTGTTGTTATTTTAGAGTCTGCTATCTTCAGCACATACAAGAACGGTCACATTTACATGATCGCAAATGGCTTTCATGAAAATGTGGATTGTGTTTGGGAAGCAGAAGAGCAGGTACAAGACAGTAGTTACATGTCTTCATCATTCAGTTGTTTGTACTCATTGCTTGATGTATTTCACCAAATCTCAACCAACAGATTTTTTTTCATCTCTTAGAGGCACTAATTTTAGGCAAATTTTGGAGCTAGACTTCTTTGGTTATTCTTGTTATCAACTTGAGCCTACTCCCTCCCTCTTAGGTAGGAAATACTGGAAAACATTTATATATTTGACAGGTTTATATTTTTGTATGAAGAGCCTAGACACAAATTGGAAAAGTAAAGAAAAATATCTCACCTCACTCTTATTTATCAGTGAATAAGGAATAGTGAACCGGCACAAGGTGGTTTGAGACAAAGAACTAAATAGTGCAAGTCAACAGCAGTCACGAGTAAAGGCTAAGGGCAAGTGTTGGAATTACGTGATTCTCCCACAATGTATAGATCGATATATAAGGCAGCAATTTTCAACCTTTTCATCTCATGGCACACATAAAACTAATTACTAAAATTCTGTGGCACAACAAAAAATATGTAACTTTTTTGCCAGCCTGACAAAAATAGGTATAATATCGATTCATTCACACTGGATGGATATTGTTGTGTTGGCTGTAGTTATTTTTTTAAAAATTCCAGAATCTATAGGAAAAGAGATCAGTGTTCCTGACTAAACAGTCAAGTATTCCACGTTTTAAAAATTCTTGAAATTTGCTGATGTAAGGTATTGTTTTTGAATCACAATGTCAACCTGAAAATCCCTCAAACCACCTGTGAAATAGCCAAGTATCGTTTGGAGGTTTTCAATATATATCTTACAACAGATAGCCAATTGGAGACAATGATGAATATATAATTTATATCATATCTTGTAAGATAGGAAAAAGGCTCATTTAAAAGTTTTTTTGATGAAAATTCTAGATCAGATATTTCTAAATTTGGTGCTCTTCTCAGGAAAAAGAGAAGCACTTTCACATTTGTATCAAGCTCAGGTGCTAATGCTTACAAGCATGTATGCTATAGGTGTCCCAAACAGAATCACTTTTTCAATAGAGCATAACTTTTACTTATTTCTTCATATACTACACTTTCCACTTTCTCCAAGTTGAAGAAATTCCTGCAATTCATCAACTGAACAATCTGAGACTGTATTCTGAACACAAAATTCATTTAACAGTTGCTTACTTTCTTCCCTATTGTTTAAGACTAGCGACTTCAGTTTCTTCTCATTATTTCTAGGAGAAAAGTGTTGGGAACCGCCCTGCCTGGTTTCCAGAGCTGTAACCACCCCCATGGCTAAGGCTGAGTGAGCGACCTTTGGACCGTAAGCCACTGAGGAGACAAAGCTCATCTCCCTGGCAGGAGCACCACTTCTGCTCCTTCATCCATAACTGGCCCCCAATGCTTGATCAGTTAGCCAATAAGGGGTAAGATTCCACAAGCGGGAAATGACCTACCTAAGACAGGCACTATTGTGTGGAGCCCCAGGGAAGGATTGGGGGGCTATGGAGAAAGGGGATGATGGACCCTCGCCCCTGGCTTTGATGAAGCCTGAGTCCTCATCTGTCTGTGAGAAGTCTCCTGATTTCTTAGCTATCTTGCCTCCTCTGCCAGACTTAAGCCTGCAACAATGACAGAGGGTGGTGCAGCCTTGTCCTGAAAAGGGCGGGTTCCCCAGGTGATCAGGCCCCAGAAAGGATATGTAAAATCCTGTGAAACCTGCTTTGCTAAGAATGATTTTAGTTAAACAATAAAGGCCCAAGCAGAAAATGAGTTTGTTTCCCAAAGTTTTGTAGCCTTTTAGCTGATACACCCTGACTCAGAAGAAGCCCTAATAGTTCTTTGCATGGTATCTATCATTTGATCCTTACTGCCTGACAATGATTAATAAGTTGTACCTGTACTCTTGCGCAAAAAAAAAACAAACAAAAAAAAAACAAAAACAATAAAAGCTTGTCGAGGCAAGGGCGCACACGCTCTCTCCCTGAGAGTGGCCAGGCCACTCCAAGGCACTCCCCCCTTGAGGTCGTAGCCGTGCCGTCCCTTTTCCTCTTCAGGATTTGGTAGTCCATGTGAATTTGTCTCATAACTCATCCATAACTCCGCAGGAACTGCAAGCTGGTGCCTGCATCAGCTGGTGCCCGGGACAGGGACCTCAGGATCCGGGACCTGCTTCAACCCAGAGGCTATGAGCCGTCCTTGTGGCCAACATACCAACTTGGTTGGACACATGCATCAGCCCAGGTAAGGGCCAATGACCCCGAGTGCTGTTCAGGAATGTCATTGGTTATGTTGGATAACAGAGGAATAGGGGTTTTCTTCCTAGGTTGTGCTCTCTCTTGACCACTTTGCAACTGTACCTTCTTTAGTAAGCAGGAGCCTTGCTCTCTCTCCCAAGCATTTTCTGACTAGGTCTAGACTTGGGAGAAAGAGCAAAGACTTTACCTTTAATCAGCTTTAAGAACAGCAACTAGTTACAGGGCTATCTGCAGGCATATCAGCAAATTGTTTCTTTCATGCCGCTTCTTGCGGTCCTTTCAATTTTGCCTTTCCTCTCTGTCTGCCTGTATAGGAAAAGTGGATAGTGAATGAGTGTTTTGGTTTCGACCAGACTCCAAAGGTCCCTCACTCAGCCTTAGCCATAGGGAGGTTACAGCTCCTGAAACCAGGCAGGGCGGTTCCCAACAGAAAAGTACATTAGGTCTTAATGTGCTTTGGCACTTCTCCTTGTTGCCTGCTAACCTTCCTTTAGGTTACCCCAGCTCACCACAATCGGAGCAAAGAAAGGAAGAAGTTATGTGTGGGAGGTGGGGGTGGGAATAACTGAAGTGACTTATAAATCCTCCAGATTACATTTAAGTGCAGGGAAATAAAAAAGATACATCTCATCTTAATAAAACAAAATTTAGGACAAATTCCCATAATATTCTGAATAAGATTTTAAACATATATGCATATATAGGATCCAGCACAAATAACACCCCTTTTTTATTACAAAATCTTTTATTAGAAAATCTTAAGTATGTAACATAACACTTTCACACTCAAGCACACCACATGACATTTTAGGTGAAATGTTGAAATTAAAACGATAAATTATTACCCCCATATTATTATTACCCTACTAACCACACTTAAGCAGGCCTTATTTCTGTCAGACCCTGTATATGATTCATTCACTCATTTCTTAAAGTACTCAGCAAGTCCTGAGAGATCACCTATTATTTATTAGATACTCACTAAGACTCTGTAAATAATAATTACTGAAACAATATCAATATAATTAGTTCAGTGTGAGTCAAAGTCTCACTATTTCTTGAACAAGTTTTTCAAAAATTAAAAATTATTTGTATATTATTGAATGTATGAGATCTAATTATAGTATTAAAAATTGTTTCTACAAAATTTACAAACTATGTGTATAGCAATACCAAGCAAGTTGTGATTCATTTTCCCACTAATTTCATGCAGGAAAACTTCAAATAAAGCTGGCAAACATACATTTAAGATAATAAAAGATAACTAAAGGGAGTATAATGTTCTGAAAATTTTTTGAGAGTAAAGTGAGAACAAGTTTTAGACTTTTCAGTACTCTGCCCAGAAGAAGAGGTCCATTAAAGAACTCTAGAATGCAATTCTAGGCAATTATCTAATTGAGAGAACTACAAATTAGAGTTGCATCAGTAACCATTCTCTCCACCACTAGTGTCACAGAAGGGAGTGGGAATCTAAAACTGGGCTGCACTGTAACAGATGGAAGATTTTTGATTCAATTATATGCTGGGGTATCTTAGATCCCTCATTCAGAAAATATGGATAATAATGGTTTTTGTAGGGTTGATATGTAGCTATTAGCTTATTACATTATTTTTTATTTCTCTGGAGACAAGTAGAAATTACTTCCTGTTCCAATTAGAAGTAAAAATAAATATGCCAAGGGCTACTCATCAACAGAGCTTTCTTTGTCAAAATAAAGATTGTGATTAAGAATATCACAGCTCTGAAAAAATTGTTTTCCCACAATACTTTGGATGATTGATTTTTGCTTAGGTTTTCAATTGAAAGGTGTACTGGTTTAAGAAACCTTACCTGTGCAGAGGTGAGTCAGGTGCTGCATTTGAGTTCAGATATTCTAGAGAACTGAGTAAAGAGAAGTTGCTTTTGAAGCTCTTACATAGTTGGAACTTCTCCCATAAAGGTAATTCTAAATAATATCAGCACAGCTGGCCATGTAAATAATGCTGTCATTCTGAAGCCTCTCAGGCATTAGAGAAAATGCTACCTAATTTGGCATTCTATTATGGTAAGAAATGAAAAGGAACTCATTCATTTGTTCATTCATTCATTCATTCATTCATCAAAGAGTTATTGAGTATTTTTATATATGCTACATATTACACTAGTGTCTGAGAAGGCAGAAATGGTCAAATTAAAATCTAATGAAAGGCTGGGTAAGACAAGGTTATTGGACATATGGAACTTTGAAACTAGTTGTAAAAGAAGATACATTTATGTGTTATAGAACCGTACACCTGGAACCTGTATCATTTTATATTTTCATTAAATATCACCCCAATAAATTCAATAAGAAGAAGATATGTATAAAAAGGAACAGAGCTAGAAAGCAGATTAGATTAGTTTAATAGTAAAATTATGGTAAAAGCAATAGGGAAAATAAAAATATTAACATTTAAGCACCAAAATAAAAAATAAACTTTGAATTGCTGTGAATATATTGTGTAGGCCTCCTGAAGCATTAACACAAGCCAACCCTTTGATGTTTTCTGAGTAGAGAACACTTGTGAAGGCAAGTCACAGTTAATTAGACAGATAGCCTTCTATCTTAGCAAAGGTTTTGTGTGCTACACTACACAGGAATTAATCAGCTGATAATCAAAATGCCCTTCAAGAAGGGCTAAATATTGAATACTAGCTGCCCAAAGGAGAAAGAATCAGTTTCTTATACGTTTTTATAGCTGAATGAAGGTTAACAGCAACATTTGTTTAGATGAAAAAACAAGGAACCACTGTTCACTACATAGGCCAGAAAAAAGACCACAAAGACAGTTTAAATTGAAAAGTACAATAAATTTGTTGAGAACAAACTGTAAATATTTTCCCGCTTGAGAACCATCAAAAGTCAAACTTACCTGATCTACCATCCAGAGGTCCAAAATCCAAAGAATATTTCACGACGTGATAGTTATTCCATACGTAAAGCAGGTTGTCCCTGGGGTTGTAATCCACAGCTGCTATGTATTGGTATGAATTGGGAAAGGGTACATCCACCACACTGTCCTTACTTTGATCAGTGTTGTAAATGTAGTCAATCTTATTCCCTGTGGCCTCGTTGTCATCTTCCTCATATACAGATTTGACCACATACAGAATTCCACAAATCATAAATGCATTGGAAGCTGACCTTTTATCATATGCAGTATCCCACGTCCCTTCAATCCGTAGGGTGTATGGATTCAATTGACTGATGACAATTTTACCATTGTTTTGTTCTGTTGCATAGATGACCCACAGCCCATTCTCATCCACTGCCAGGTCTATGTCAGATTTGCCTCCCCATCGGTAAGGGGAGGTATCATGGTAATTGGCATTTGCTATGATAGCCTCTCCACTCTTTATCCTAGTCCGCAAATCAAACTTTACTATGTTCCTGGTACGCTCTTTGTTGAAAAACAGAGCTCCATCATACACCACAAATCCAGTACCATCCACCCTGTGAGGGAGCTTGTAGGTTGTAGTTGGCCTTCCAGCAATGAAGTCATCCTTGGACGAGTACTCGGTTAGAGTATCAGTTCTGTACGGTGTCCAGGGCATGTAATAAATCTTGTCGGAAGCCTGCAGAGGGTCTTTGCACCACGCCCCAGATTGGTGGTCAGACTCAAACAAATGTTCACTCTGGTAAACTCCTTTTAGTAGTCCAGGACAAAGAAAAACTGTTGGAAGGGAGAGAGTTAAAATAATAAATATGTTAATTTTAATATTTTGCCACTTATTCTTATTTTTCACCAACATGAATGCAACTCTAACAAGAACTACCCACCACCACTTAATTACTCTGCTGCATTCTTCTGAGAACATAATACAGCCATACACATTAATTTTCACTTTTGTTTAAAATCATTTTGATTTCATTTGCTGAAAAAAAAAAATGGCCTTTTTATGAGTAGCTGTGCTTTCCTTTGGTTTTTACCTTTGTACACATGTATTACAATATTTGGGATATATGTCTACAAATGAGGTGTATATATTCCATAGACATAGCAAATGCTAATGTTTATACATGGTAGTTTTATTCATTGTATTTAAAAATTTCAAAAAAATATTGTTTTCATTCTGATGATATTAACTATTCAATACTTATCATTAGGAAACATTTAGCAATCCAATCCTAATAAAATATAATAACAAAGGAAGAAAAGCCCTGCAAACAAGCCACTGAATCTTCTAGCAAAAAGGTTCTTCAAGCCGCTAAAGCACACACAGAGCATGCAGCCCACACAACTAAAATGAGTGATGGATGGATACTGGAAGGCAAAGGAGAAAGGAAGAGAAAGAAAAGAAAGAAGGAATAGGAAAGAAGAAAAGGTGAAAGGTTACAGAGAAGAACCCAAGATCTAGATTTTAATCAGTTAAAAATGTCCTGTTAAATACAGTAGTATTGGAACTTAAAAACATGTACCTTTTACTGTTACATGAGAAGAGCATTAAAAAACAAGATTACTTGCTATAATATTTTGCTGCTCATACTTCAGACTGAAATGGGCAAGAATGACCTGATGGAGTCGCTTTTTAGCATGACTCAGTAGCACATCAGGTCAGTGGTTGTAGGAAAGCTTGGCTGATTGATCTGTAATGAAGGGGCTATAAAGCAATGTTTCCCAAAGGGTGGTCCTCGAGGCACCTGTTTCTAGCAGTACAGCTACATGTTACACAAAAAGAAAAAAAAGGACCCTAAGCCACATATAAACCCATGCTGTGTTAAATAGAATAGTGGAGGAGATTGCAATAGCTTAGGTACATTAATGAGTCTCCAAAGCATGAGCAAATTTTGCCAACTACTTTGACCATGACCCTTTCTACAGAGCCTCTTAGTAATGGAATATTCTTCTGAACCTGCTGTGGGAAACACTGCTCTGATATTTTTGCAAAGCAAACACACTGAAATATAATCATGCAGTCTACTGTTATGTTTGAAATGGTAGTAAGTGTACTGGGTGGAGGAATTAGAAATTCACAAGGAACTTGGATGTTTACCTGCATTTTAATGATTAATGAAAAAAGGTATTATTTTCTTGATATTAGTTATTAGCTTTAACAAAAGCATAAGCCTAGACACAATAGAAAGAGCCTAAAATGAAACTCAGCTAGGATTTGGAGGTTATTAAAAAGAAAAGTACATTATTAAAGTACCCAAAGTATTACTTTAGGAGAAATGAAAAGTTTGGGGGAAAAGCTGACTATCAAACTCTTACATAGCAAGGATCAAGAGCCATTTTCAATTTATACTCAATAATAAAACTAATTAGAATAACTTCACAAGATTTTTAATATGATGACTATAATTATAAAGGATGGGTAGGCATTGTTGTCAAAATTGTATGTAAATTTTGTTAGTTAATAATCGGCTCTTGGTTACTAAACTGGTTTATTTTAAGGTATTTCAAGAAAATCATCTCCCCTTTCCCTCAACAGTTAAACAATAAAGGAACAGGGGAAACCACATCGGAGCTATGGAAAATTAGAATAGAAAAAAAAACAAATCCGAAGCACTCACTATCCATCACCATCTAATGGATTTCTAACTACTTATTTAAAAATAAAGAGGAATAGAACACACAGTTGAAAAGTTCACACTATTAAACGGTTTTAGGATAAAAGAATCGAATGAGCACTGGTCAGTACAACAAATTACAGTGAAGCTGAGCAGCGGAAGTCGTAAATAAATTTTCATAAATAGATGAGAATTAATAACAAAATTAATTTAACTAAATGTTAAACTGTTAAATAACTTAGCCTATAAATAGATAAATAGTATATAATTTATGAAAGGTATTTAATTACCTTTTTGTTCCACTTCTATTGGAGAGAGAGAAGTAAAGAGAGAGAAAGGAGAAAAGAGAATAGATTAATGGTACGGTATTGGCCAAGCACTTTTTAATCACCTCTTCCAAACTGAAAGTAAATAATTTATTTCACTCATTCCTGCTTTATTGAACATTATATGTGTTTTCACAAACCCATTCCTCTAGCAAAATTATCTTTTAAAAACAATCATATTATAAGTTTGAAAATACAGTACAAATTGGAAAAATAAGGCAAAAATTAATCAAGCTAAGATTAAATGAATATATCTTTTTCAGCTCTACTAATTGGAAAGACAATATTCATAGTAAGAACACCAATATTTCCATTTGAAAGGCATCCCAGTAATACACAGAAAGCTTTTAAAGTGTTTAGCTAGTCTCATTTTTGAAATACTAAAGTTTATACCACTACTCATTATAATACTATCACATTTTACCCATCTCAGAAATGCATCTCTTCAAAAGAAAGGACTCTGACTCATTTCTTAAGGCCTATGCTTTTCCATAGCTTGTCAGTCTTATGAGAAATGCAGCTCATGAGGCTACCCATTAACAAGGAATGCTCTCACCATGAAAAATGGATTTAGAATCCTTTTGAAGAAATTCTCTTCCTCCCAACTTATCTATATTTTATAATATAATGGAAAATATTGCCTTTCAGAATAACCTGTATTAGAAGTTTGATATAAATAATAAGTCACTGCTCTGCCCTTTTCTGAAAATCTTAACTGAGTTTTTCAACACTCATGTAAGAATAAACTGAGATCCTCAAACACGGTTACATATCTTTCAAATTAGAAGCCATTATTATATTTCAGGTACTGATCTATATAAGTCAGGGAAAATTCTGGGAAACTGTGACATATTCATGAAACTCATCAAGTAGCAGCTTCACTATCCCATAATCTGCCTCCTCATGGACAATTTTCCTAGATCACAACAAGGAGAAAAAAGAGAGCAGCGGAAAAGAGAGGAGAAAAGTCAGGGAAGAATGGGCCCATATTACAAACTTAAAAATTAAAAAGCACAGATTTGAAGTTATATAAATCAAAGATAACTTCAGAGGAAGGAATAAACTGAGATATTATGCATAATAAATAAATTTAAGGTTCTAGGAAAGTTTCAAAACAAGGGAGAAATATTGTTTTGTGTAATTATATTTGGGTGAGGTTTTTATGCTTTGACCTAAGCTCATGGCCTCAATTATTGTCAAAATTACTCACTTCTCTTCATTGATTTTTTGAAACCTTAATCATATGCTTATATATCAAGTTATGCTTAAGAAGTTAAACATGGATTTATGTTTTTTAGACTCCTTACCTCACTAATATACAAACCTCATTTTTAACAGTAAATATTTCTAGGATTCCTAAAAACTATTCTACTGTTAAAACTTATCATCCTCCTCAATGAATCTTTACTGAGTAACTGTGGGTTTTTCTGACTATAAGGGGAACGTTTTACCTAAGGAATACACTTCATGCTATGACTGGAATACTAACGAACTTGGATTCAGACTGGCAACTGGAAGCATAACTAAGAGCCTTAAACAATTGTTTAATCAATGATTTCAAAGGCTTGGACTTGAGGCTCATTGCAATGTAGGAGCAGGGAGTGGAAATCATACTGATATTGACATTTTCAAAGACTGCCCCACAAAGAAATTTCTAGAATTAATTTCATTCTTTGAAATAGCTCTAAATAGATATCTGTTAGAGAATTATAAAGGAAGGTATTTATATTCTAAAATATTAAATGTATACTCACACAACTTTATCCTTACTTCAAATAAAATTCTTAGCTATTCTTATAGTTAAAAGCAAATATCCTAACTTCTTAGTGACTGGTATTTCACTCTTTAAGAAATACTTAATGGAGAAAATGGAATATGCGATAGAAGGTACTATTAAGGTATTATAGTCTGTAAATACTGTGTTACACTTTAATGGACTCTTTTTTATTTTTCAAAGACCTTTCACCTCTATTTTCTTAATTGTCACTAGCTAAAAATTTGCTTTTAAGTCTCTGAACCTGACCTAATTTCACAAATATTGGCATAAGCTCTACCATAAGTAACGCTTGCCTCTGTTATTTGCTGGTTACTCAAAATTAAGATTTATTTGGCAGTTCTATTTTGGAGAAAATTATTATGGTCTTGCTTATGTCATGACTGGTTGTAGCTCATTTGTCATGCATTTCCTATTTTCAATATGGAAGTAAAACAATCTCATAATTTAAGTTGAAACAAGCACACACAAATCATATTCTCATAACAAAAACTGACAAGGCAAACAGAGTTTGTCATTGGAAAGCTTAGTTACATTTAGGATTAGCCAGTCATTTTGTTCATCATCTAATTCTAGAAGCTTCCTTTCCCTGAAAACAGACAAACAAACAAACGCTTTGCATGGGTACAAGAAACATGATTACCACTCTATCGTTTACAGCCTCAGGGCCTGGCATATAATAAATTCTCAGTAAATAGCTACTGAATTAATACATAATTCAAATAAAGATGATTAATTCTGCTTCTTGATATTTTAAGCATATAGTAAAAAGAAAAAAGTGGTAAAATACAATCTGGATTTACTGTATCAAATCATATGTGCCATGCATAACCTGCATAATACCTTTAAATATTTCAACAGTCAAGGAAGGAAGTAAAATGAATGAGCAGTTTGTATCTACAACTCATTAAACATAAAAATGGAGGGGAAAAAGGAAGTGAAAAAAATGTATAGATGGTTTTGGGGGTTAGTTTGGAAAGAAAAATGTGTTGTTATAAAAGAACCTAGAATGGTCTAAATATGTAGTCCAAAAATACTTCTTTCTCTCCTCTCCGTATTAAGATCATAAATAAATGAATTATACGATGTCAATTGTATTAGGCTTTCTTCAAGACCTCCTGTCTTTTTGTCTAGTCCAATATCCTGACTTCTAACATTATAACTCACTATTCATTTCCAAACCTCTTTGGAACTAGTTTCTCTTTTTCCTCTCTTCACTTTTAATCCCCAAACTATTTTTATTGCCCATTCAGCCTCTGCAAATACATTTATATGTTTCCTTAAAGCAATTTTGTTGTTGTCCTTTGTCAAACTTAACATCATAAGCTATATCCTGTGGTTAGAATAAATGACAAATTCAAACTAAGGGTAATTTTACTCTGTATAAAAGGATGAAATAGGAAAGAAAAAGACTCGTGCAATTTCCCTTCATTTCCCAACAATTCATAAAATAGTTGTAATATATAGTCATGTTACTGTTTAGAAAATAAGATGTTATTAGTTCTTTCCATCCCTGCACCATATGTAATACTTTTCAGTTGCATTCTTTAATTAGAAAAGGTATGGATGAGAGAGCATATGCACACATTGCCACGCGTTTTCCAATTGCACTGAGGATTAGAGGCACATAAAATTGGTGTGTGCCAAAAATTGCTAGTGCCATAACTAAGACCTATGAAATTGTATCTAATTCTAATATAGCTTAAATTTTCTTTTAAGCTGTAAGCCATACTACATATTTTCTATCTACAATTTAAATGTTTGAAATGGAAAGTGTTACAATCCAATGATACCTTATATTTCTATAATACAAAAGTGAAAAGCTAATCGTTAGGAACACAAGATGGCTATGATATTAAATAATTTATAAACAGGTATTTTGCCACTGAAGTATAGCAGTATTTTAAACAGAAGCATTTTCTTTTACATTGGCTTAGACTATTAAAATACAATTGGGTAACCCTCATCACAGGGCCCCTGGGTAGCTAGGGAAATAACAGAAGGCAAGCTACTAGTTATACAATAAAAGGAAATCAGTCCTGCACGAAAATTTACTGGTGAGTCAACCATCGATGAAGTCATCCATAAGTGGATAATCAAAAGCTCCAAGTAATATTTTATACCTGTATAGCAGTTTATAATTAAAAAAAATATATTTTCGCCTGAATCCCTTGCTTTAATTCTTTAAACTACCCTGTGCTGTTGTATTTATTATTTCTGGAGCAGAGATGAGCCTACCCAAACTGAAAAGGTGAAAGGACCAAGATCAACACGCTGGCAGGTGGCAGAGCATCATCCAGTGGTTCTCACAACATGTCAACCCAGTGAAACACTGTTTGTTGCATCCTGCTCTTCATTTCCTCCCAGGCACCGAATCTCTGTAAGAGCATGCTTTAGAGGAGATGAGCAACATAAGAGGAATCTCCCAGTGTCTGGTATAAGAATGCATATTGCGCATGTATCACATGCCACATATTACTTTAAAGTTTTGCCTGCAATACTATTTAATTATCTTACAGAAGCTTTATGAGGTAGATATTCTCATTATCTTTATTTTTCATGTGAGGTAACAGGTACAAAGATGCATGGCTCTTGTGTTCCTAAGTGGTTGGGTTGGAATTCGAATCCATGTTTTGATCTTATTCATGATTGCATCTCCAGTGCCCAGCACATAGAAAGTGTTCAATTAATATTTCTCATGCCTCCATGCAATGATGAATTGCACTGTGGTATTTCTGCAGAAGGGGACTAAATGTAATACTTTCCAATGTTATCAACCCTGAGACTAGTGATACAGTGCATCCCTCCAGAGAAGATAAAATAATATTTAAAAATGAGTTACTCATTTCTTTGCCAAGGAAACAGGATATTTCTTATTGCCCAAAACAAACGTATGCCAAGTGCCTCATGTCCTATTAATTATAAAAGTTCTGAAACAGAAAATTCTCTCTTATTCCATTTCACTACTACCAAGAAAATACAAAAGCACTTCAGTAAATAGAGATAAAAATCTGTGGAGTTCATTATTATTTTTTCTATACTGCATATCAAAAACTCTGACAGACATCTGTCTGTTTCAGTAAATAAAGTGCTAATCCTATATTTGATGAAAGACAGGGGTAATCACTGTGGCTCAGCTTCTAAATTATGTTTTTCAAATAATATCTGTGCATCAGTGAATAAAAGTGCCGCTCAAGTACCTTGTATTGTATTGACTTTATATAATGTGTTTCCAAAATTAATACCTCCTAATGAATTTCATCCTGGAGTGTGTAGATTGAAAATACCAATAGTTTATAAAATGCTTTCACTAGCCACAATCTAAATTCAACACTTAACTTCGGTACCTATATCATCAAAATGGCCATACTACCCAAAGCAATTTATAGATTCAATGCAACCCCTATTAAAGTACCCATGACATATTTCACAGATATAGAACAAACATTTCAGAAATGTGTATGGAACCATAAACGAGCTCGAGCAATTTTGAGAAAGAAGAACAAAGCAGGAGGGATCACAATACCTGATATCAAACTGTATTACAAGGCCACAGTAATGAAAACAGCCTGGTACTGGCATAACAACAGGCACATAGACCAATGTAACAGAACAGAGAGCCAGGAAATAAACCCAAGTCTCTAAGTTCAACTAATATTTGATAAAGGGGGAAGAAGCATAAAATGGAGTAAAAATAGCCTCTTCAACAAATGGTGTAGGGAGATCTGGACAACCACATGCAAAAAAAATGAAACTCAATCACCAACTTACACCATACACAAAAAATAAATTCAAGGTAGATAAAATACTTAAATATAAAACCAAAAAAGTCCTAGAGGAAAATATTGGCAGGAGAATCTCAGACATTCCACACAGCAACATCTTCATGGACATGTCCTTTAAAGCAAGGGATATAAAGGAAAGAATAAACAAGTGGGACATCATCAGATTAAAAATCTTCTACATGGCTAAAGGAAACAGCATTAAAATGAAAAGAGAACCAACTATTTGGGAAAGCATACTTGCCAATGATACCTTGGACAAAGGCTTGATCTCCAAAATACATAAAGAACTCACAGGACTCCACTCCAGGAAGACAAAAAAAATAAAGGGCAAAAGACTTGAACAGACACTTCTCCAAGGAGGACATACAGAGGGCCCAGAGACACATGAAAAGATGCTCAACATCACTAGCCATCAGAGAGATGCAAATTAAAATCACAATGAGATACCACCTCACACTGGTCAGAATGGCCAACATAAACAAGTAAGTGTTGGAGAGGATGTGGAGAAAAGGGAACCCTAGTGTACTGTTGATGGGAATGCAGACTAGTGCAGCCACAGTGGAAAACATTATGGAATTTCCTCAGAAAACTAAAAATGGAACTGCCCTTTGACGCAGCAATTCCACTGCTGGGATTAGACCCTAAGAGCCCTGAAACACCAATGCAAAAGAACCTATGCACCCCAGTGTACATAGCAGCACAACTTACAATAGCCAAGTGCTGGAAGCAACCTAAGTGCCCATCAGCAAATAAGTGGATCAAAAACCTATGGTACATTTACACAATGGAATACTACATAGCAGAAATAAACAAGGAGCTCCTACCCTTTGCAACAGCATGGATGGAACTGGAGAACATTATGCTAAGTGAAATAAGCCAGGTGGTAAGGGACAAATACCATATGATCTCACCTTTAACTGGAACATATTTAACAAAAGAAAAAAGCAAACAAAATATAACCAGAGACATTGAAATTAAGAACAATCTAATAGCCAGAGGGGAGGAGGAAGGGAACAGTGGGGAGAAGGATTTTCCGGAACTACTATAAAGCACACGTGGACAAAACCAAGGAGGAGGGTGGAAGCAAGGGAGGGAGGTGGGTTTGGCTGGAGTAAGGGGGAGGGGTGGGGAGAAAATGCAGACAACTGCAATTGAACAACAATAAAGTAATTAAAATAAATAAATAAAAAATGAAAAGCCAAAAACAAACAAACAAAATTCGATATCTATAGACACTGCAGAATCTGAAATAGCTTTTTATTTTGTATTAAAATTTTCCATCCATTGATGGATCTGTAAAATCTTTCAAACAATTTAGTCTTTTCAAAGAAAATGGTGCTATTAGTAGAATCTTTTGAGGATCTGTTTGTAACAGCTCTAGTAAAAATAATAATTTTTAAAGTTATTATTGGTAAAAATTAAAGTCAATATTACATTTCATTTAAGGATGTACCTTTCATACTCAATTTCATCAATATGCAACAACCATGTGGCATTTATACTTGCTAAACAAAATACAAAGAGATAGTCCTTCAGAGTGGATAAGTATATATGTGTATATATATATATATATATATATATATATATATATATACACACACACATATATACATATATACACATGTGGATGCATTTATATATATGGTGTTGGTTACATTTCTCATGTGCAAGACCCTCAGAGCTGTGAATACAGAGACAATAATAAACCACAGTACTTAAGAGTTACTGAACATGTACCATGTGAATAGCCCACCTGTGCATTATTTTATTGAATTCAAAGAAACTCTGTGGATTTGGTGGTACTGTTATAAACACGCTACAGAGGGTGAACTGAGCTCTGTCTTGGGGATGCTTACAGTCTAAGAATTTGTGGTTTTCAGTATACTTATTTAGCAACATAAGCTGTTTTCAAAATCTTTCAAAGAAACCTGTATAAATAGATTAAAAACAGACAAGAATAGACTTGAATGACAGAGACAGGGGGAATTGTTAAGAGAAGCTGAAGTTAGAAACATGAAACAGTCTGACTAAAATGAAACTTCTTCAGGAAATGCCGTCCATTTGTTCCTGAGAAATATATACTTACTTGACTGTGACTATAAGTAGATTCTATATACCCAGCTCTGGATATGCAATAAAATAGACATTCAAAATGAACCTGCATCTAATCCCAGATATTTAAGAAATACTTTATAATTGATATGCCTGGGGTTTGGGCACTGAAATATATTTTAGGTGTCATTGAGGTCCAGCTGATATTTTACAAGTAAAAAAATGAAGCCAGAGAATTGAGATATTAATCACAAATCACAGTTTTTTAGCCCGACAGAATTAAAAACAAATAAGTATGTGATAATTTTTTTATTCCCTTCAGTTTATGTATTTTGATGGCAGGAATGGCTGTCCTAATTTTACTGATGAGGTAAACTAGAAGCTGAAAGAAGTCAAGTTACTCTACTTCTGGCTAAGCATTGTTCTTTTAGCCTTTGCCAGAGCTCTTCAACTCTTGTAAATTAATCTCACAATTAAAGGTGTTTTTTTTTTTTTACAATCACTTGGTACAGAAAACGGGACAAAAACACGCAAGGAGGCATTCAGTAAGGGATCAAACCCCAACACTCTGAGGACTAGATCAGGGATCTGAGGAGCTACCACACACTCTGCCACTTGCTGGAGGTCTTCCAAATACTGCAAACCGCTTGAGACTAGCCACAGAGAAGAACGTATTTTTATTTCATAATAATCTAGTTAATGATACACATATGATTTCTACAACTACGAACAAAAACAAACACAATTAATTTCAGAATTTACATGATCCTTACTCACTTGGTGTTTTGGTCTTAGATAAAATTAGGATGCAAATACAAATTCATCTAAATAAATTCCAGATTTTAGATTCGCTATTAAAACTTTCCAAAAGTGTGTTTCTTGTAGTATTCTTATACTTTTGTGCCTTACTAACTCTATATGCTGACTACATTCTTCACAATGGTTTATTCATTTTGGGGGTATATATTCCACATTCCATTCCCAAAGTCATTCCTTGACCCTTGCTCACGTGGTTGGCATGCTTAGAACTCCTCACACCTTTTACTTCCTAGTTAAACTGAACTCTATCTTTTGGCTCTGAGTTATTTTTTTCATAAACACTACTTTATTTACTAGCCATATTAAATAACTGTGTAATTTAACATAGTTTATGGGAGAGTGTTTTTAAACAATGTTCTAGTTTAGGGATTCACAAAATTTTTCTGCAAATGGCTGGTCAGCAAATAATTTAGGCTTTGTGAGCCACATACAGGCCGTGTGGCACAGATGTGGTTTCTTTGTTTGCTTGTTTGTTTTACAGCTCTTAAAAAAATAAAAGGTATTCTTAGCTAATAGGCTAGTACAAAAGCAAACCAGTGGATATTTATCCTATGGCCATAGTCTGGCAATCGTCTAGTTCATGTCACTTATACTGCCTTATTTTCTATTCTCTTGGTACTTGGTATTTTTACCTTTTCTCTGTCTTTCTTCTAGAAATACTTGGAGGTCCTTGAAGGCCAAGAACCCTGTATCACTCACTCAGGCATCATCAAGTGCTAACTCAATGTATTATTGTAATTGCTGGTTATTAAATGTTGGCACAGAAATGCTTTCAAGATCACAGAGAAATGGCTCCAAATATGAATGTGGTGTGGTTTGTTCAATGATGTGAACAAGGGAGGAGACAATTCTTAATAATGGAAAAGGATGGTTTTTCCTTCTGCTAAGAAGGCACATAAAATCCTCCGGAGGCACTAACTCTTATCTCTCTATGGAGTCCATTATTTTTCTCATTATCTATAATATATCTACTCTGGAAAATATTCATTCTACAATCAACTGTAAAGAAACATTTTTCAGTCTCTAGCACTTCTACTTAATGATAGTTAAACAAGTTATTTTTGGTCCCGCTTATTTAGCATTTAATAATACAGATAAAGCATTCAGCAAATATTAGTAGCAATCAGTAGAACTGGTATTTGAACTTCTGCCCACACTCTGAACCTCTATGCTATGTCCTCTAGCAAATAAGAAAAAAATAATGAGAATAACTAATATTAATTAGGTACTTCTACTTACAATTTTTCTTACCCCAGAAATGAAGTAACACAACATTTTGATGACTTATTTCAAATGTCAACAAATTTAAAAAGTAGATTCAAATGTATGATATTTTGAATGAAATCTCAAGTTGTAAATTTTGACTGTAGAGTGTTAAGGGAAGGTTTAGATTTTTTAGGTTTCTCAATAGCATCTCAGCTCACAAATCTTTTCTAAACATCAATTCTCTTGTTACATGCATAGCATGGATTCCTAAGACCATTGTGAGGTGCCATGCTTGGGAGGCCTACCGATTTTGGAGAACAAGAGAGATTTGTGATGGGAAACTGTAATTGCTTAGCAACAAATATAAAAGTCAAATGCTTCTTCTAGAAAAGGAAGAACAAAACGTAAAATTTTGGTGTGTGACAGTACTATGAGAATGGAGTTTTCCTTCTTTTTGAAATCAAATGCATTTTCATCTACTGCTATAAAACGTACGTCTTAATATAACATCTAAGTTAAGTTTAAGCATTTGGAAGAATCAGCAGTCTTTTATGAATGTTCAGTTTAGTAAACCATACATTGCCTATTTGAATCAGGGCCATTAAATTCTCACAAAGTGTTTACTGCACGACACATATTATTGGGTCTGTCACTGAGCAGTGCCCTCTCTCTGTTTCGTAGCCAATGTAGCATTTCTCCATGGTGTCAATAGATTAAAACATTTACTACTAGAAAAAGTATGTGAAAATGGAAAAAGTTCCTTTTGCTACAAGCTAACTCAATAAATCTGTCTAGTTTGCTGAAGTTCACTTCCATTTAAAATCAGTACATGTTTATCTTGAAGTCGGAGAGATAAGTTATTTTTCAAGAAAGCAATGCTACATTATTAACCTTAATAAATGGCAGTTTAATAGGACCAGATCTATATTCCGATATGCACTTGGATATATTTAGAAAAGGGTC
>PVKM010008050.1:0-39999 GCA_004027735.1 Carollia perspicillata | reverse complement strand
TGCATTTCTTCCACCTGGCTCTTCCTGAATTCTATCTTTTTATAATAAGTAAACTGTTTTCCTGAGTTCTGTGAGTAACTGTAGCAAATTATCAAACCCAAGGAGGAGGTTCTGGAATTTTCCAGTTTATAGACCTGTCAGTTAGAAGCACGAGTGATTTGCAATTGGCATCTGAAGAGGGGGGCAAATTTTATAGGACTGAGCCCTTAACCTGTGGGATCTAACACTGTCTCTAGCTAGATAGTGTCAGAATTATGTTAAATGGTTGGACACCCAACTGATGTTGGAGAATTGATGGATGTGGAGAAAATCCCCTCACACATTTGGTGACCAGAAGTGAAGTCACCAATAGTCTACTTCAGTGAGTAGACTATTGTAGAGAAAAAATGAATTTTTCCTATACGATGTATTTTCTGGCACAGTGAGTTATGGAAAGTACAATTAATATTATAAAACATAATTTTATGATGCTATCAAAATCCCCACTACTTAGTAGAAATAGAACACCAGGCTGATAAATTCACTCCTCTCATATCTGTAGAGATGGGGGTAACTGGTTTACTTCTTAGGTTACAAAATTGAGGAACAGACCCAGGATCAAGGATTCTTGTTTTATTTCTCTCCAGCTAGTCACTAGGCTGTGCTGCTCTTATTCATAGTTTTGGTCAGAGACATAATGTTTAATTCTTAAGGTTGAGAGGATGGAAATACCTTAGCATTGACTTTCTCAGGATACATACTGAATTGGAGATGGGATAATTTAGAGCGGTGTTTAGTGATTACATTAAAAATTTCAGCCCATGAAAAATGACTAAGAGAACAAGCCAGCTAGGCACAGAGCAGAGATTTTTTTTTTACTAGATTTTGGGAGGAATGAGGAAGTCCATTTATAAATAGGAGAACTTGCACTTGCAACATGCAGTCCCCCAATAGGGGGCCTCAGTGAAACTGAGTCCAGGCTCCTACCGCTCTCTGTCTGGCAGCCAGTAAGTTGAGTGACAAGGTGCTGGGGCGAGGAAAAGTGACTTTCTTTGGAAAATGAGCAAGCTGAGAAGATGGCAGACTAGCTTCCTAAAGAACCATCTTGAGAAAGTACAGAATTCAGGCTTCTTTTATATCAAAGGAAGGGGAAAATGGGAGGGGCAAGAAATGATTGAGGATGAAGGACATCTGGGCACCAGCAGGGGTCTGAGGAAGATAGTGAAACTTCTTTGTTCTTAGCCTGTTAACTCCAGCTGATGTGAGTCCCATCCTGAGGTTCCTGCAAGTGTTTGATAAACAGTTATTATCTCTGTACATACTTCCCTTATCTCCTCTGGTAAGGCAATATTTTTGTAAGGCTGGAGGTGCCAGTAAAATTCCTCTAACGATTAGCTTATCTATATGCAAGCCTAAGCAGAAGCCATTAGCCAGAAGGCATGGGAACAAAGCAGGCTTGGGGTCGGAAAGGGCAAGCATTTCACTCTGTTACATCTGGAGTTCCAGTCACTGGAGCATCTTGGCTTAGTGTGCTGCCTTGGCACCTTAACAGACTCATCGCAGTGTCTACTTAACTCTGTCTGTGTTGGAGGCAGTGGGTCATGGTCATTGTGTTTCTCTGGGCTGCAAGTAAAAGCTGATACTGAGGTGGTATCCACTGAAGAGCTGAGCGCACTTATGCTTTAGCTCTACTAGTTGAGACCTGGCATGCAGAGTTAAGGTTCTCTCCCCGTTGGCTTCCTCTCCTGTAAGAAGGTGCTGGTTAATCGGAAGACCTAGGACCAAAGCCAGAGGCCAGTTTAGAAATGAAGGGCAGATGTTCTTTCAGACAGTAATTTGCAGATGAGCCAGTACCACAGGGCTTTTGTTTTTCAATCAACTGGCAATCCAAATCATAAATGGGAAACCATCCCTTAATGTAACTCTTGTGTCCTTTTGTTCAGTTAATAGTTGTGATGTGCCCTGGCTGGTGAGGCTCAGTGGTTGAGTGCTGGCCTGCAAACCAAAGGGTCGCCAGTTAGAATCCCAGTCAGGGCACATGCCTGGGTTGTGAGCCAGGTCCCAGTAGGGGGCACATGAGAGACAACCACACATTCATGTTTCTCTCCCTCTCTTTCTCTCTCCCTTCCCCTCTCTAAAATATAAATAAATAAAATCTGTAAAAAATAGTTGTGAAAGTCTACATTTGTTAATTACTTTATATCATCCTAGGAGACAAAAATATTATTTCTCAAGAGGAGATTTCTTTCAAAATCAAAGTTTAAAACTCCCGCTTGTGCAGGAAAATGCGTCTGAATACTTTCTGGAGTATCTTCTGGCTTCTAACACCAAGTCTCCCAGAAGTAGCTAAATCCATGGGTATTTTTCTTATGAAGCTTTGTGCATGCGTGTGTGTGTGTGTGTGTGCGCACGCGTGTGTATTTTAAAGCTTTCTGAGTTTTGATTAAGTAGCTGGCAATGTGCTTCTTGGGCCATTGTGGCTTTCACTTTGCTCAGTTGTTTCTGATGAATACAGCGCTTATTAGTACTCAACTAGTTCCATATGTGCTAGTTGACTGGCGTGTTTTTCTCTGCTCCCAGGTTGGCTGTGAGGTTGTGATTGTGCAGCTTCCACCCCCCACTCCCACCCTAATACTATATTACAGTAGCTAAAATTTTATCTTGGGCTTCTTTTATTCTCTGGATTAATGTTCATGCTGGTGTTAACTTGGCATTTGACATCTTTCACAGGTTGGCCCTAACCTCCTCTTTTATGCTGTCTCCCATTAACACAGTCACAAGTCTTCCTCAGTCTTTAAGCCAGAGGTGTAGACTGAGGAAGATGTCTGAGGGTGGGAGGGAGACTAGGGTTACCTGGACATGCTCCAGCAGCGTGTCAGCCTTGGCTGAGCCGTAGGATGCCCAGGGCGGAGCTTGTTAAACTGGGGAGGCTCAGGTCACACCCCAAACCTGTTAAATCTCCAGGGGATGGGATCCAGGTGGGTGCTGAAGTTTGGAATCAACTCCAGAGGTAGATGCTGTCTACACCACAGAGAATGAAGTGTTGTTGGTTGCTTTCTCCAATGCTTTGCCTCTGATCTAAACCCCAACCCTCATTTGGGCCTCAAAATCTTTTCCCACCTCCTCAGAGCCATACCCAGAACATCTTCTGCTTATCCTTCACTTAACTCAAATCCATGTCATCCTCCGGGCCTCATCTACTAACGAGATTTCCAAATAGACTTCCCAATTTACAATGATGTCCATGAATTTTTATGATGCAGAAGTTGCATCACTAATCTAGTAGAGACCACAGAGTGACGTGTGGTAGATTGTTTCTCTCTGTACTTTCTTAATAGGACAACATTCAGCCCATTGACCTCCTTGAAAGATCAATATGTTTAATATGTTTATATTAAAATATTTTGGGGACTTTTGGCTAACAGTGTTTCTTATTTATATGTAAGCTTCTGTTTTTATTATTTAAAACTTAGATTTTTTTCCCTTCAAACTGCTTTTGAATGATTCATGGACTCCTTAAAAAATTTGGTACGAACTATATACAGTCCCAGAAAAATGCTCATGCAAAACACACACTCCATTTCATACACCACCAGTGGGTTCGTGTGCCCCTTTGAAGCCTGTCCATGGACTTCTTTTACCTGTTTTTTCTCCTCTAAGAAAAGGCATTTTTAAAATGGAGGAGCGGGGAGAAGGAAAGTAATTTGGGAGAGATCTTTTCTTCGGAGCCACAGGGTGTGTGTGTGAATGAGATCTTCTGACAGGAGGGCAGCACTTGTTCTGAGGGGAAGAGGCCCTATGACAGGGAGAAGGACACTGGCATCCCTCCCTTCACATGCCTTGTCCTGGGCAAGGTCTGGTGACCACTTGGTGAACCCCCGTGGCAGAGCAGGCAGAGCTAATTGCTGAACTGACCACCAGATGTCACCACAACACCAATAAGTTTTCTGGCTTTGGCTGGTAGTGTGCCTGAACCCAGAGGTAGAACAGCCAGAAAGTTGTAGGGGCGTCCCATCAGGGACCTAATACTGCCAAATGTCGGCAGGATTTGCTTTCATTATTATTATTTCTTCAATATTAGGAAGACCAAAGGGTGAATAAAAATACATTCAGTATAAATAAATGGAAAAAGAAAGAAAAGTTTAATGAAATAGGTCAAGTAGAAGTATGACCTGACTCCAGTGTTCAGACTTCCCCTAGAAATGACACGTTCTTGGAAATAGTTTTTTGTCTGGGTGAGAAGGAATGTTGGCTGGACTGGGCTTTCAGGCACTTAAAACAGCAAGTTATTATTATGTAACACACTTTACAGATACTCCAAAATCCATTTTGAACAAATTGTGACTACCCTTTTAATAAGAATTTGGATAATGTGCTCTTATTTAACATAAGGGCACATTTCTTGATTGAGGCACATTTTATTTCTCTTTCTTTTTCTTGCAATATAGGCAAGTCTAGTACCACAGTAGGCATTAGCTCACTTTGTTTTATGGCTACACATGAACACTTGGCCTCAGTCAAATCTTCATAATTGCATAGTTTTGGCAAGAACACATGTATCATAAATTTATCTCCATTGATTTAAAGAACAATTTGTGTCTGTATATCCTTCAACATTAAAAACATATTGCTGCATTTAATTTAAAAATGAACAAATGGATACATTCTTGCTTCAGGGTACAATTACTATATGAGTAAGTCAAAGACCTAGATAGGATGTCAGCTATTTTCTTCTGGAGTATTTTGACAACTGAATGTGAAACTAGTTCACTTACTTTGGAAGTAAATAAGTTTAGTGGGAAATAAGCCTATTCCACTTGCTCAAAATCTTACGAACATTCACTGGTTGAACGTGGCATTGTCGATACAACACACATGTTTAACATAGGCAGACCTGCTTAGCCTTAACCCAGGGGAGTAATACCAGTTTGGGTAAAAGGAGGTAGGCGAGACAGTGGGGAAGGCAAGACTTTAAGTCTCTCTGTGTTTAGAATCCCTATTGGGATTAGAATGCCATTCTGTGTGGAAAGCATTCACTTGGAAATGCTGCTCTGTGAGAGCTGAGGAAGTAAGGGAGCCCCGTTTGCAGCAAGGCTTGGGTGTCCTCCCTGGTAGTTTGGCCAGCAGGGCTGGCTGCTTAAGTTCCCCGATGATGTTTTTGTCTCCTATAGGTGCATAGCTTTAAGAGCTACTGGGAAAAACTGAATGCCAATCTGGACTATGTTAAGTACTCCAAGACACACTTACATTATAACAACAACGTGGTCAGGAGAGAGTGGCACAGCCTGATCTCGGAAGAGGTATGTGTGGGTTCAGGAGAACAAAGCAAGAAGCAGAAGCATAGCGGGTTAGATTCAAGTGTTGCCTGCAAGTCATAGGCTGGCTTAACCTTTGCAGCGCTCTTCACAGTTGCCAGGCACTTTTACATTGTTACTACTGATCTCCCAGTAGGCAGACAGAGGTGCTTCTCTGATGCTTCTTTGGGTGATGGAACTGTTTTGTATTTTGATTGTGGTGGAACATGAACCTACACATGTGATTAAGTGACATAGAATTACACACATACTGTACCAGTGTCAGCTTCCTGATTGGATAGTGTGTACGTATAGTCATTTATACAAGATGGAAACATCAGGGAGATCTCAGGTGAAAAGTATTGATCTCTGTAGTATTGTCGTATGTAGCTGTAGTGTTTTTGCACGTCATGCATAACTGACTTGCAACTTCCTGTAAATCTAGAATAGTTTTAGAAAATATTTTTCTAAAACTTTTTAATAACTGAGGCATTTTACCTGTTTACCTGGAAAGTATATTGCTGGGGAGGGTGGAAGCAAGGGAGGGAGGTGGTTTGGCTGGGGTGGGAGGGATTGGGGGGGGAAATGCAGACAACTGTAATGGAAAAACAATAAAATAATTCAAGAATATATAAATAAAACCTATGAGTAAGGAATAAAGAAAAGAAAGTATATTTCTTTTTTCTGAAATTCTTAATTGTAGTATGTTATGTCCTTGGTGTGAAAAATGCCACCCACAAGACCTTCACCTTTCACACCTCTGACATGTTCTCACTCCTAGAAAACAGGAAAAAGCAGATCCAAGGTGTATGTGAGGAATATTCTTGACAATGCAGTAAAGTAAGTACAGTTTGGGGTTATTGTATCTGTGAGATGATCACCATTTGCAGCTATTGTGCTGGCTACCTTTCACGGCAGTGGCTTACTTTCTTTGTGTGATGCTGTCAGCCTGGTGAATGCAGCCACCTGGGCCCTCTTCTAGGGTTCGAGGCTAGAGTTTCTGGTGGGAAAAGTTTATCTGTTAAGCCTTGCAGGTTTGCATTCTATGGATGGATGACTTATAAGGAAATAGTAAAGAAAGCTCTTATTAATTGACCACTTTGTGGGGAGTGTACAGATAATAGGCTGATTTTAAAAAAGTGTTAGTGGGCCGGTGAGCTCGCTTTTATTTTGAAAGCAGATTTCCTGGGTAGTGAGTCATCTCAGAGTGCTGCAAGTGTGGGCCCCATTCCACCCCCTGGTCTATTTTCTGTTCCCATTATTTCCAATAAATGAGAGCTGCAATTGTTCTGAATTATTGTCATTGTTTGCACTGAAGGGCTTTGAGTTTTGTAGTTGCCTGATGTGGCTTTTGCCAAGTTGATTAAAAGTTTGAAGGTTTTCACCAGCCTGAGAACAATTTCTGCAGTAGTATTATGGGCTTTTAAAGGACGATATCTTTGTATGGTATTGTGGCTTTCATTAAAAAAAATGCTTCCTGTGTGAATAACATTGGCTAATTTCTTTGCAGGGTGATTTCAAACCTAGAAGCAAGAAATTTGGGTAAGAAAAGACCTGTAAACAGCCTTCCAGATTTTAGTCAGTGTCTCATTTGTAACACTGGTCATCTTTCCTCTGGGTTGGCAAGAAAATGACTTCCCACAGTGTGATGGAGGCAGTACCCTTTAAGCTCTTCCTGTCAGAGTGGCCGCCCAGCTCCTTCCGGGTCTGTCCTGGCACCAGGACCTTCGGGGACAGCTGCTGAATGTGTTTTTGCTGGAGGGGTCCCTGAGTGTTGGCCTCTGGTTTTCATTATTTTTCCTCAGAGTTGATTTAGTTAATGTGCCCTCTGGCTGTACGCACAGAACGCACTTTGGAAATTCCCTTGGCTGTGGGCTGCTTTCTCTGCAGTTGTCTGACCACACAAGCGCCTTTGACTTGTGTGCTCCTTGCATTTTGGTTGACACTCACACACCCGCTGGGCTAGGTCCTAGGGGTGCAAAGACGAGGAGACCCTAGGTAAGCACTGCGACTGTGGGGGAAGAGCAGGGGCTGGAGCCAGACAGAACTGGACTTCATTCCAGCTTGGCCTCGTATTCACTGTGTCTCTTAGGCAAGCCATTTCCCCATCTCATGTGGTCCTCCTCGGGGCAAGCGTGAGGAGAAAAGACGGGTACATGGGGTAATGTTTACGGCACCTAATACAGTGCTGGGCACCTGTGGGATATCTGGGGTGGCTGGTCGGTCATTAGTGTGGAGGAAGAAAGGCTAACACATAATTTCGAAGCCAGGTGACAAGTGTTACGTAACCGCAGGTGCAGGGGCGAGGGGCTGGGTCAGGAGAGTCTTGAAAAACAGGGGGGACTTGGCCAGATGGAACTGGGGGAAGAGAATGCTAAGCATATTCAGGTAAAAGCCCTTTTGTGGTTTTGTCAGTGGAACTCTTTCGCGGCTCGTAAAAGTCAGTCTCTATTTAAAAAGCTATTGTTTTTATATCTCACTTCTGTTTTATGGGCCTGGATGTTTACCTATATGTTGGGTTACCCTATCGGAAATCATTGTATACAGAGTGTTGCTAGTTGCACATCTGCAGCTGTGCACACAGCCCACATGAATTGTGACCGTGAACTTGTCAGGCAGCCCAGCCAGGCAGAGCTTGGGTTCACTGAACAGCCCCGAGGGAACCAGCCTCTGCCCGTTACCAGGTCATCCGTGTCTGAAGCCAGGGGTTCCGTCAGCAGCACCAGGCAGCAGCTGTCGGCAGGAGTCCTGCCCAGTGCACGGGGGTGTGAGTGTGTGTGTGATTCAGGGGTTTGCAATGCGGGAAATATCGCTGATCTGGTGTCCCACTTCTGTCCTGCCCACTCCCCCCCACCCCCGTTAGAGCCCCTCCTGCTGCTGTCCTTCAGGCCTGCTTTCATCCTGTTACTTGTCATTCTTTCTTGACACACTGTTGGGAACTTGCCCCTTCCTCTCACGTGCTTTGCTTGTGCTAGTTTCCTAGGAAGAATGATGTCACTGCCAGGGTCAGAACACTTGTGTGAAATTCGGGGCTGCTGGGCTCCAGTCCTGAATTGTTTCATCTTAACCATGAAGGTTGGGTAGGATCCAGGTAGGACTTTTCCTGAGGTGTCAGGAGGTATCCACGCCCTCCCACTGGAGTCGTCAGCCCACGGGCCCGTGTAGATCGGTCCTCCTGACTGACACCGTGCGTCGGGTGCTCTGGGACAGGAAGACTGGGTCACGAGGTCCTGTTGGAGGAGTGTTAGCGACCTGCCCCTCCAGTCTTTCTGGTGAAGTGCAAGTCACGGTGGAGAAAGTGCTGTTCAATTTGACCTTACATACCACTTTTCCATCTTGTTCTAGTTATCTTGCAGTCTGATAACTTACACCAATTTGTGTTATTGCCACAGTAATTGACTGGTCCCTTTGGCTTAGTAATTCCCAGAGACACCGAACTATGGGAGGTCAGAAAGAAGGGAATCAAGTGATCCGTCCATCAACTCCCTTTCCCTGGGTTTATGTCTTCCTTAGAGTTAAGAGAGGGCCCGATTACTCTGTCTCCAGGGGAGCAGAAATTCTTAGACAGCAGCAAGTTTTTGTGTTGAAGGACAGTCAAAGCCAGAGCTTGTTGGTGTTGGAGTGTGTTCCTTCTCCCTCCCTCCATTCCCTCCTCTCTTCTTTCCTCTTTTCCTCCTTTCTTCCCTGTCTCTACCTCTCTCCATTGCCCAGAGCTCTCTGCGAGTCACCTGAGTGATAAGTTTAGCTTGCAGGACTAGGTCACACTTACCAGGTGAAAAATTTTTATCGTGTCAGGAAACTGCTATGTTTTCCCAGTGACTCAGAGAGGGGAAACCAGGCTGATTCCTTTTTCTTCTAGGCCATTTCCAGTAAGCCACCCTGGTTGACAGTTGCTCTGTTTAGTTTCAGAGCCAAGATTGACACCCCTCTTCCAGGAGGAGGACAACCACCAGAGGCTGCTTGTGGGGCTGGTAAGTGATCTGTGGTGGCAAACGATGGGCTCCAAGAAAAGAGGGAAGGGCTGGACTGAACTGCTCATTCTGATCTTGTTTTTCATTCTTCGAACATGAAGTTTGTCCAGCACCTGTAAGCCCTGTGTGTTCAGTGGCAAGGAACAATATGATTTCTGCCCTCTTGGAATTATAGTTTAGTGGGGAAGAGACACATTAATCAACCAACCCAATAAATATATCACTACAGAACATCATAAGGAAATGTACATTGAGGGTGTTTAAAATGAGGGAAAAGCAATGTTTCTGTGGAATTTGTATTACAGGTTTAAAATACTATAGAATAAAACATTCTTTCTGAAGAAGTCCTACTACTGGAAAAACCAAAGAAATATAAATAAAAATAAATTAATTAAAGAGCAGAATTGGTAAATAACTCCAAAAATCTTTAAAAGTCTGAATAGAAACATCACAAAAGTCTAATAAAATATTTTAAATATTGTGTAGGCTTAGGAATGGGATAATCTATTACCAGATATGGCAAGTTAAAAAATATGGGTTAAGTATGTAAATACATATTTATACACTTAAAAATTTTAGTTAAACTAAGTATCTTTGGCAAATAGGATGGCCAAACTTGAGCCAAGAAGAAATAGAAGATCTGAAAGCACAATAATGATAGAATAACTTGAAAAAAGTCAAAGATTATCTCCAAAATAGGCCCAAATTTATTTAATGGTCTGTTCTTCAAAACGATTAAGGGCCAGGTCATTCTCATGGTATGTGAAATATTTCTTAAAGAGATGGGAAGCTTCTTAATCATTTTTAAAAGCCTGCATAACCATGAAAACAAAATCTGGCAGTGATCGCTTTTTTATTAATATAGATACCACGAGGTTAATTAAAATACTTTCCATTGGTGTTTTTGAAAATACAAGTGGGGTTCTTTCTAGGAAGACTTAATATTAGGAAATATACTAATGTAATTCATCATATTAGTAGGTCAAAAAAGAAAAAGTGATAATCTCTATAGGTACTAAAAGTTGATAAAAGTAAAATTTTACTTTTGGAATACACTAACCTAAGAGGACAAAGAATAATCTAATACTAATAGCCAACATCCTTCTTAATGGAATGCTGGAGGCATTCCTATTAAAATCAGAAAGAAGTTAGAGATCCTTGCAATTTTCACTCAGATTTGTTATGGTTCTGCAAGAAGAAACAAAAGTAAAAGAAGATGCTAAGGCTGTCCAATGCTACAAACAAACAAAATAATCAACTGGAAAAATGGAAAATAAGTAGCAAGTTAGTCAGCTGGTGATTCTATATCTATTTTCTTTCGTTTTTTTTTTTTTTTAAATCAGGATTAACCAGTTAGAAATAATAATGAAAAACAATATCCCATTTACAAGTCCTTAGTGTCTGGGTTAATAACATACAAGCAAAAAGCCAATAAATTCTCGGACAGTTGGCTAAATGGCTCCCGAGGTATGTCAGAGAGTGTGGGAATGTCATTGCAGATTCCGAATGTGTTGTTGATCCACACTGACTGACAGCCACGGTATGGTGCTTGTGCAAAAATAGACAGTCAGTAGAGTCTACTTTAAATTAGGATATTTAGTATATGATACATGAGGTGTGGAAAGAAGTAATTTTTGATAAATCAACCAGTCAATGGTTGACTATTTGTAAAAGAAAATTGAGTCGGATTCATCCTACCCCAAATAGCAGCACTTTAGTCTACAGCCACACCACCCCGAACATGCCTGGTCGTGTCCCATATGCCACCACTCGTACTGTAAACCAGTGATTTTCAGCCTTTTTCGTCTCATGGCACATATAAACTAATTACTAAAATTCTGCAGCACACCAGAAAAGATGCTATTATATTTTTTGCCAATCTGACAAAAATAGGTATAATTTTGATTCACTTGCACTGGATGGCTATTTTTGTGTTGACTGTTGTTATTTTTCAATTTGAGAGTTTAAGGGAAAAGAGGTCAGTGTCCCTGACTAAGTAGCCAGGTATTGCATGTTTTAGAAATTCTTGCAACACAATGGTTGAAAATTGCTGCTATAAACCAACAGAAATACCAGATAGATGAAGCAGTCTAATATAAAATATTTAACTGTACACAAGAAGTTGAATAAAATAAGTGGATAGTTAAATAGTACTGAAATAGAGAAGGCCTTTTATTCAACATAGTGTATTACTGAACACAGACATATGGGAAAGATAGATTGAAACCTTAAAACATAAATGGAAAGACAAAAGGCAAACTATAAATTTGGAAAAATGTTTGATATGTATGATAAATGATTAACATTTGGTGTATAAGTAAAGTTTATAAATCAGTAAAAGAACAGCACACCAGGAAATGAATAAATGAATAAAGGATGTGACCAATGACTTTTCCAAAGTAAATTTAGGCCCAAAATCTCAAGTTGGGGGAGAAGAGAAAGAATGTTTACCACTACCATAGCCAAATGACAAATAGAACGAATGGTTTTTGTTTTTTATTGCCTATCAAATTGACAACAATTTACGAGTCATGCTAGCCAGTTCAGGGCACAGGAGATCGGACAGCCTCATCCAGTGCAGTTGAGAATCAGTTCGAGCACAATGGAAGGCGTTTTGGTGCTGTCTCCACAGGCCCTAAGTGTGCAACCCAACAATTCCATTTCTAGGAGCTTAATCTGACAGAAATGATAATTGGGGATATGGCAAAAACTTCTGTTTGAGAATTCTTTGGAGAATTCTCATCAGGGCTTGGAGCTTGACAGTCAGAGGCTCCCTGGGCTTTTGGTGAATCAGAAATAGTTCCTCTAGGCAGGGGTGTGCGGCCTGCGGCCTGCAGGCCACACAGCCCAGGGTGGCTGTGAGTGCAGCCCAACACAAAACCATACATTTACTTGAAACGTTATGAGGTTTATTTGTGATTGTGCATCATAATGTATTTAATGGGTAGTCCAAGATAACTCTTCTTCCAGTATGGCACAGAGATACCCAAATTTTGGACACCCCTGGTCTAGGGGAAGACATTGGCACCTGAACTATGCTCATTAAAGAAAGACTGGGGTCATGCATTTCTGCTGGTGGGATCTTGAGATGTTTCCACACTCTGAGGAACGCTAATAAATGGATCTAATTCAAACCAGTTGCAGGAGTGAGTGGGGGTTGTGACTCATCTAACTTATATCCTGTTTTCAGATGGTGTCTGAACTAAAAGACCATCTTTTGAGACACCTACAGGGTGTAGAAAAGAAGAAAATTGAACAGATGGTTCTGGACTACAGTTCAAAACTGGTTGGTTTGCTTTTCATTTTTCAGCCCCAGCCCCTGGTATACAGTCTCCAGTATACAGTTCAATATGTTTTTCAAATTAGGTTTTAGGAGGTCTCCCATTCTCAAACCAGTATATTTGGTGCTACAGATTGAGGAAATGAGAAAAGAACCTCAAACAAAGAGAACTTGGTTTTGAAAGTTCTCTACTGCACTCCTTTCAAATAGTGATTATATGTTCATGGAGCATAGAACAGTTATGGATTTAGCATGGTTGCCTAATGTTTGCATTTCACCTTGGCATCTTCCAGTTTCTTAGTAAATAGTAGGTAATGTTTTCTGTACATGGAGGTTTATGCAGACATGAGAAAACTTGAACTTCAATTCTTAATTAGCTCCGACAGCTCAGTTAGGAATGATTCTACCCAGTTGTATACGTGCTACCACATTCGAATCCTCTGATGAAATTGGCAGCTCACCTATGGGGTAGCCACTTACTGAAATCGTGTAATCCAAATTAATACCAGTTCATGTGTAAATAGAAGTGACGTTTTTAGATTGAACTTTGAAGCTGTCTTAGATCCTTCAAAAAGCATATGGAGTTGAAGCCTGACCCTGCTTATAACCAAGAAATAATATGCTGGAAAAATATTAAAGTATTTAAATATACAGAAAGAGAAAGAAACCTCTATTTCTCCAAGTTTGGGTAAGACCAGTATGCAAATGAGCCAGTGTGCGAATACATACTTTTTGAACTCCGGAAGATTAGTTTATTGGATAGGATCATCATTTAATTTCATGTTTAGGTTTATTTATTTATTTAAAAAATTTTATAAACATTTTTTATTGTTGTTCAAGTACAGTTTTCTGCCTTTCCCCCATCCCTCCTTTATGTTTAATTTTTGAGTGTCTGCCCTTATTGCAGTCATTAGTGTCTGTTTTTAAATAATATCTTTGAATTTAGTAGTTTTTACTATATTGGGAAAGGTTGGTATTCTCATATACTGACATTTACAATCAGAGCATTGAAACTTTCCTGAATAACCCTCTCTTGTAGTAGAACTGTATGGAGGAGCTCACTTTTATGAATGTGTTACTGATCTTCCCCATGTTGGCATTAACTTGCTTTCTTAGTCCTTTAACATACAACTAATTAACACATTTACCTATCACCTTTATTTCTGTTGACTTTAAACTTCACCTTCCAAATTGCTAAGAGTTTTGGTTCAAGCATCATTCTTCCCCATAGTTAATCACCTAAAAGTTTTAATATAAATTTGTGTTAACCACTCCTAGAACCAGTAGGACCAGAAATGATACAGATGTGGTCTCAGAAAACTCAGCAGTTACCGACTGAAGCTAAATCGGCCCGCCGCTGCCCAGCAGCAGCCATGCCTCCCAGGCCCCTCTCTGGAGGGCGATCGGACAGCCTTTCTAAAACAAATTCTCATAAGTTGCTGCAGAACCTGGTTATATTTCTCACATGCTGTTTTACCTGATTTCAGCCTAAGAGAAACTGAGAATCTGTATCATTGAGAATAAACGGCGCCTGTGCCTGCAGGGGCCCCTCTCCTTTGCCCACATGTGCAGCGCCTGGGTTCGTGGCTGAAAGCTGCTCAGCAGAGACTGCCCCATTATTGATAAACTAGCACCGTGTTGAACCTGGGGACCTGAAGCCAGTGTTACTCCACAGCCCATGCTCAGGACTGTTGTGCTATTCAGTATCACCTTCCTTCTCACTGTCAGCTCTTGCCACATAATAGGCCTAAAGCAAACCCAGTTGCACTTGACCTTCACTGATGGACGAGGGCCTGTTAGCCAGGCTGGGGGAGCTCAGCCGGGGCATTGCCCACATAGAGGGTGCTCTGTTAGAGTATGGGGTGCATTTTCAGTTTTTCCATTTTGGGTTCCAGTGCCACAGAACTGACCTCAGAAAGGCTGGTTCTGTGTCTGGGAACAGCCTGAATGCCAGCCGTCCTGAACGTGCCCGTCAGAGCCTGGAGGGGTAGCCGTGGGGCCTCTGAGGGAAGGGGGGTGAACAGAGGTCAACAGGCTGTCTTTCGCCTCCAGCTGGATCTCATTTGCCGAATACTGGAAACCAGTTGGAGGAAACACAATCTTCACCCCTGGGTTCTCCACTTGTACGCAAGTATTTTTCACTCTTTTGCTGGGATGCGTGAAGAGCCAAAACAACTCTGATTGCTGCCTGTTTCAGCAAAGCCATTTTGAAACTTACCGGTTGAAAGCAATTCTCACCAGTGCTGACACCATCTATCTTAGTTCTGTACTCAGCACTTCCAGTTATGCCCCTGTCGCTTCACTCATCCGCTTTCTGGGCATATGGTTGATGAGGAGGGAGGGGTGCGTGAGCTCGGTACTGCTGAGCAAGGCAATTGAAGTTTGCGTGACTCATTACTTATGTGCCAACAGACTGGTTAGATTCTAGGAATTGGGCTGATGGTCACCATCATAATTCTGAAGCTTTCTCCAGGGCAAAGCCTTTCGTGATTAGCATGGATTCCGTCTGACTATGGCACTCAGAGGCATTGCTCACGCAAATGGAGTTTCAGAGATGAGCGCCTTGGCTGATGCACTGCCTTGGTATTTTCCCAGCAATAGGCGGGCTAGTGCTGCTGAATTTGCAGTCTTCCATATGATGACCAGGATTTTGGGAGCTACTAGCAGTTTGTTCTTACCTCTGCCTCCTGGTAAGTCCTGGCTCTTTTGTCCTTTGTCGTAAGGAATGCGTTCTCTTTGCTTCACATGGTCCCTGGACTTGGGCATGTTATGAGTTTAAGGACGAGAACTGCTGCGTCTGAGAAATTGTGAGCCCAGTGTCACTGTGAGAGTTGGGCCTGCAGCTGGTCTCTGATGGCCAGATCTCCCCCAGTTATTAAACTGTGCTGTAGTTTGTCACTAACTTTAGGGAGCCCAGGTCGGTCCTTGAGTTAACTTTCTAGGATGCTTTGTGGATACTCTAGGTAGGATATTCAGTAGAGCTGATTCAGGGAGAGCTTTCTCTGATGTCTGTAAGCCTAGTTTATCTGATCAAGAAAGTTAACACGAAAGGAAATGGGTCTGGCTGGCTGCCAAAATTGAGTTGATTCTTACATGCTTGGAAACTAAAAATTTCCCTTAGCATTTTGAAATAGGAACAAATCAGGCCTCATAACAACCTTGGCACATGTGTATGCAGTCATTAATTTAATTGGTCATTTGTTTATTCAATCAACAAACATTTGTTGAGCAATTATTACATGCCAGGTACCGCACTAGAAATTAGAGCAATTACAAAAATTAGCAAAAGTCTAGTTGGGAAGATGTCGTGTAAATCAATAACCATGATAAGAAACAAATAAGCTCCTGATTGCTATAAACTATGTGCCTTATGTTCATTGTATATAAGTTCTAATGTCAGCTTTACAATATCTATTACTATGGAAAATATTTCAGCCAGTTTTTAATATTTTTAGGTAATTCTTTAATTCTTATCCTTTTTTCAATTACAGTAGAATACAATATTATATTAGTTTCAGGTATATAGCATAGTGATTGGACATTTGTATAACTTACAAAGTATTCACCCCAATAAATCCAGTGCCCACCGGACACCACACATAGTTACTACAGTGTTACTGACTCTATTCCCTATGCTGTACTTTATAATCCTGTGACTATTTTTTTTGTAACTGGCATTTCGTACTTCTTGATCCCTTCACCTTTTTGACCTATCCTTTGCTTCCCCTTCCCATCTGACAGCAATCAGTTTGTTCTCTGTATCTACGGGCTTATTTGTTTTGTTTGATTGATAATTTTGTTTTTTAGATTCCACATATAAGTGGAATCACATGCTATTTGTCTTTGTCTGACTTCTTTCCCTGAACATAATACCCTCTACGTTTATCCATGTTGTTGCAAATGGCAACAATTCATTCTTTTTTGTGGCTGAGTAATACTCCTTTGCATACATGGACCACATCTTCTTTATCCATTTGTCTACTGATGGACACTTAGGTTGCTTTCATATCCTGGCATAGGGGTACACATGTCTTTTCAAATTAGTGTTTAGGATTTCTTTGAATAAATACCCACAGGTGGAACTGCTGGGTCATAAGGCAGTTCTACTTTCAGTTTTTTCAGGTAACTCCATACTGTTTTTCACAGTGGCCACACAAATCTGTATTCCCATCGATAGTGCATGGGAGTTCCCTTTTCCCTGCCTCCCCACCAGCACTTGTTGTTTGTTGACTTACTGATAATATCTCAACCAGTTTTATTTATTTATTCATATACATCTATTCCTTCATCCAGCATTAATTCATTTATTTGTTCATTTTAAGCCAACATGTGTATAGTGCCTATTTTGTGCCAGGTACTGTTCTAAGTACTGTACATAAATTAACACATTTAATTTTCATAACAGTCCTGAGTAGTAGGAACTTAAATTGAACCACATTAAATTTCTGGCCAACACAAATGGTACTTTCATATGGTTTCACTACATACTGTTCCCATTCAAAGGTGGTATAATTGAGGCACAGAAAGTTTAAAAGTAACTTGCCAAAGTCACACAGCTATGAAGTAACAGAGCCAGTATTTGCATCCAGCAGTCTGGCTCCAAAATCTGTTCTGCCTTTTGCACTTTTTATTCCAGTTGAATCAGTTGGTGTTCAAACTTTGGGTCCCCAACCCCTTTGGCGTGCCTGAACTCCTCTGCATGTGTGATATATCTGATATAGTTTGGAATCTTTCATGCCTTCTCTAGCCACACAACTTACCTTATAGGGTCTGTGTGTAGCGGAAGTACAAAATGGGTTTCTTTTAACTTTGTAGGAATCTGAAAGTGTCCATTTTTTATGAGGAGAAAGGATGGCTTTAAATTATCCCAATTCATACGGAATATGAATTGTGAGGTGCCCTCTAGAAAGAGTGAAGGGATTTCATGAAAACTGTATATGGCTTTCTGGTTGAAATTCTTTTTATGTTAATCATCATTCTTTTTTTAAAGATTTTATTTTTATTTATTTTTAGAGAGAGGAGAAGGGAGGAGAAAGAGAGGGAGAGAAACATCAGTGCTTCTTGTGCATCCCCTACTAGCGACCTGGCCCTCAACCCAGGCATGTGCCCTGACTGGGAATCGAACCAGCAACCCTTTGGTTTGTAGGCTGGCACTCAGTCCATTGAGCCACACCAGCCAGGGCAATCATTATTCGTAATGATTAACACAAAAAGACCTGGTGGAGTAATGAATTAACATTTTCATATTTGTTCACCATGGATGTTCAACCTCCTTTTGTAAATAAGTGAAACCGACTTGCTGGGAACAATATTATTCTTGGGAAGTCATAACAATTCACTTTCTGTAGAACATTGCATTCTTTCACAGGAATGGATAAGGAGGGAGAACATAAGAAAATGTTATTCGTAGTGACTGAGAATTATTTTGAATAGACTTAATGGTTTGTGTCCATGAATCAAGCCAGGAAGAGCAGTTTCTATCCCTTCTTTTCTTAAATGTTTGTTTCTCGTGTGACATGGAAATATAGGTGAAGTAATGCTGGACTGGGTGCATGTAAATATAAGGAAGTTTTTCATGTACGTGGGTCAGTGTGCATGCTTTCCAGGCCACCTACAGTAGCAAGAAACAGTTTCAAGTGTCAGATATGTCTAACCTCGATTGGTTAAAGACAAAAGATAATGAGGACCATGAAAAGACAGTCATGGTTTAGAGCTGGAGCACTTGCAGCTTAAAAGGGACCTGTGTTCCCTTGCTGGCTAGAGGGGGCCGGGACCCCTGAAGGATGAGGACAAGAGTTGGCTGGCAAAGCTCTCTTTCAGAACTGCTGCCTACTTTTAGCTGATTTCTCTGTGCTTTGAGCTGACATGCAGAGAGGAGGCCAGGAACAGACTGTTGAATTTGGGACTCTGCCCTGGAGACAGAGGATGAAGGGTCATCGGAGATCTTTAGGACATGGACACGGGGTGGAGAGGAATTTTGAAAATCTATAGGATTTACGAATTTGTATTCAGAAAAAAAATTCATAAATGTTTTAATCTTGGGAAGAATGTTTAAATCCATTTAAAAAATCTCCTGTTAATTAGGTAGTAAAATCACTATGTTTTTCTTCAAATATGTATTTATTTTTAGAGAGAGGGGAAGGGAGGGCTAGAAAGAGAGGAAGAGAAACATCAATGTGAGAGAGAAACATCTGAACCCACAACCCAGGCACATGCCCTTGCTGGGAATCGGACCAGAGAACCTGAACCTCCTCTTTGCTGGACGATGCCCAGCAACTGAGCAACACCAGTCAGGGCTAAAATCACTGTTTTGGGGTGAATTCAGGGAAGCTAGTGGACTCATCCATTGTTAGCCCATTAACATCTGCTTATGGGCAGAGTCTGGATTTTATCTGACCCTTGATGTTTCCAGGGTGGGGAACTCAAGTCCCTCACTGCTTATGATCCATGTGCTCAGAGGGAGAGGGAGAGGGCAGGAGAGGAAGAGAGAGGCAGAGAGAGGGAGAGAGAGGGGCGGGGGAAAGGGGGAAAGAGAGGGACAGAGGGAGAGAGAGAGACAGAGAACTCCATGAGTTGTCTGAATTCAGGTTCCTGCTCTTTGGGTGTCATTTCTTTGTCACGTAAGCTCCCAGGACTAGGCTGTGATTCTTTGTCATATCTTGCCACTTCCAGTCAGTTTCCAAGCCTGTACGTTTGGCCATGACTCTCCCACCCCTCCCCTCCTCTCTCACTTCCAGTGCCCTCATAACCCCTCGCCCAGCTTCATGCCGTAGCCTCCAACCTCTTGTAGCAGTCAGTCCCATTTTTGCCCATTGCCATTTATTCCAAAAGTGAAGCCCAAATCCTCTTTCCATCCTGCTTAGAGACTTTCAGTGCCTGGCCCAAGTTTACTAAATAACAAATTCCTTGCTGTCATTCAGCATTCAACCCCTGCCACAGGCACTCAGAGCTCCCTGCACTTTTCTTTCACAGAACTGGTTGCATTAAAAATATACATTGATTTTTTTGTGATGATTTGATTTTCTCTCTCCCCGTCATGCTAGAAGGTAGATGGGAGCAACTGCTGTACCTCTTTTGCTCATTGTTGTACACCCAGCCCCTTGCCTGGTGTATGGAAGGCATTTGTTAAATCAGCCCTTCCAACTTTACCTCCTGGTGTTCCTCTCATACCCCTGATTCCAGTTCAGCCAGGCCACGTAATGTTTTCTGAGAATGCTCCATGCTTTCTTATGTTTGGACCCCCGTTGTTATTCTGTTAACGCAGCTACCAGTTATTGGGGCAGGATAGCGGAAGCTGAGGCTGAAGTTCCACAGCCCATGTTCAAATTTCAGCTCAGTCATTTATGGGCAAGTTTCTTAGCTCCTGTGATCTCAGCTTCCCCACTTATAAACTGGCTCCCACTTTGTGGGGTTGTGTGAGGATCAAGTGAGCCAGCGAGTAGGTTGAAGGCTCAGTATGTTTGGTATTAGTCACTGTTGTTATACCGTGAGCTAGCGCCCACCCTGCCCAATGAACCAGCCCGGGTTCTCAGAGCAGCCCTGCGAGAAAGGTGCCGGGCATTCTGTGTGAAGGATGGAGAAATGCAGGCTCACAATGGCTGAGTTGCCTGCAGCTAGTAAGCAGCCTGGGGGGGTCCCCCACCCCGGGTCTGTTCATAGAAACCTGGCTTTTTCTGTTGTCATCACTCCGCATGCACCCCCTCCACCCCGCCTCATTTCCACCCCCAGAAATTGCATTTACCCATCACAGCGCCCCTCACATGCTGCGTTTTCCAAGAGGGTTCTTCTGACTCTCTCCTGGTCTGACAGCTACTCCTCCCATGGTGTTTTTTTATCGCTTACTATCAACAGTGCACTCAGAGAGCTAGTTTCTGTGTGTCGGAGGAGCCGCCCTTCCCCACGGTACTCAGGTTGGGCGGAGCTTTCCTTTCTGTGGGACTCCTGTGGCTTTACTATCTGACCATATCATTTTAATTCTTCTTGCATGTAACTTAATCCAAGTAGACCCCAAAAGCCTACCCGGAGATCAGGCATGTAAGCTGTCTCCTTCTGGCTCAGATTTTTGCCTCTTTAGCAAAATGGTCCCTATCTATCAGCCTTTTAGCCTGAGCAGGTGGAGCTGAAGGTCTTCTGTTACCGGTTCTCTTTTGCCATCTTGCCACAGAATCGCCAACCTGTTAAACCATAAAGTCATTTTTCATCGAGCAGGACTTGCACTCTTTTTGTCTTTCTGCCTGGGAAGAGACAACGTGAAGGGAAGGCAGACTTGAGGGACCTTAAATACCCAGCACAATGCTTAGCCTTGATGGATACTGCCAAGAAGGAAATTTGGACCTTGTTTTCAAGCAGCATTTCGTTGACTCTAGGCACCAAGCGCTGAGCGAAGTGTTTTATTAACGCCATTGATGTATTCTGTCTGAAAGGCGGGAGGTGCTGGCTGACCATGTGTACCCTCCCACATGTCTCGTCCTAGGTTTCCACACTCTGCACACGGTCCTTGGCGTCCACTGTCTCCCTTTGCATAACCTGCTGCATTACATTGATAAGGGGGTATTGCTTCTCACAGAAACAGCTGTCACAAGGCTCATGAAAGGTAAGAGGCTCTGAGGCTCTGAGTTTGCCAGGGCGCTAGTTCCAGTCCAGGCACTGCCACGCTGTCACACAGGGCCCAGCAGCCCTCGGGAGCACCCCATGCTTAGTTTAATGCTTTGCATTAAACCTTGAAATCTTAACCGTTGAACAAGGGGCTCCTCTTATTTTTGTGTGTGTGTTGGATGCCGTAACTTATGCAGCTGGTCCTTCTGAGTAGTTTATTTCCTGTAACCAACCATCCTTTGGGCTAATTTAAAGTGTCTTTGCCCTCAGAAGACCCCAAATGGCTTCCCAGGTCACACATAGCTATTAGAGTCCTTTTCTGTACACGAGGGCATCTGAGGATAGGAGACTGTGAAGGCGTGTTTTCAGAAAAATGTCATGCAATGGCTTGGTTTCAGCTGATTAACTCTGCCATTGAAAAGTTAGACTTGAAATGCAAGAAAAATTAATGAGAAATGCAGCGATTATGTAAATTTGAACTTTAAGTATGTTCTGTTGTATAATCACTCTCGCTTAAATGATTTGGCTTTGGTATTTTATGATGAGTTTTGTTAATAGATAGTAAAGTATTTCCCATTCCTCAAGGCGCCCTCTATTTCATGTTAGTCAATAAATTGTTTTGTGACTATCATCCTGTTAAAGAACCTATTCCATGGTAACAGAAACAGCTTCATTAAAAAATTCCTTTATTTAGAGAGACACAAACTAAAAATTCTAAAGCGCCGTTAGCTCGAGAATACAAGGTTGGGCTGTGTGATACCAGGATGTACAACTGAGGCATTATTAGCTCGTTCAGACACTGAAATGGAGATGTCTGTTTTGTTTGCCAATCTAACTTTCTTGTAGATCTGGACAACACAGAGAAAAATGAAAAACTAAAATTCAGCATCATTGTGCGGCTTCCTCCGGTAATCCTGAATTCTATTTCGTTTTCTCCTTAAGCCTTGGCATGAACTTCCCTCAATTTCTTCTTGCAAAAAGAGCATTTACTTGATTTGGGCTAAAGTCAGTTGAATTGTTTCACTCTCAGCTCTTTCCAAGAAATCCCATCCCTCCCCACCCTCTGCCTGCGGCTCCCACTAGGTCCACAGGGTGCTGGCTCCTCTGGCTGTGCTGCCTTGGCACCGCCCACCTAACACGTTTAGCCGTTTTCTTCTCTTAGGAAACCACACTAATATTTACATCTGTGAGTCCGAGGGGAGGGAGAGGGGAAGCATGTGCTTTTGGCTTTTAAACTGATAAGACATTTAAGTACAGGTGAGGTCAGAAGGTTCTGGAACTGCATTTCCTCCCACTGCCGTTTCCACCAGGGCTGGACAGCATCCCAGGTCGAAGGAAGAATGAGAAACACGAGGGAGAGGGTTATATAGGCACTCCTTGTTTGTGTGGGATATTAGCTCTCAGAGTTAAAAACACTATGAAAATATGACATTCCACAGCAAGGTCTTCAGAGCCTCTGACCGTGACCTTGCTGACCCCGAGCGTGGTGGCCAGCTCTGTGTGCTGTTTACCTATCCTGAGCACTTGTGTGTCTGGCACCATCCTCCCACGAAGGGATGTCCGTTGCCTTTCTGGATCTAATGGGCTTGCTTTGTAACACCCTCTCCCCCTCGCGGGCTTACTGAAGCAAAGACAAGAATAGAAAACAAAGCATGTTTTCCACGGCTAGTCTCTCTGGGGATTGTCTCTGAACATTTAGTATGCTCTCTAAATCTGACTTTTCATTTTTGCCTCATGTTCTTAGGGAATTAAAATTTTCTGGGCAAGGCATTGGCAGAGAACATGCCTATAACTTTTAGTTTCCTATCAAAACATCACTTAGAGTTGGCATGCAGAACCCCCATTTTGAAGAGTAGCAGATGAACTCGTTTCAGAAAAAGAACTTGGCAGCATCCGTGTATAAACTGCTTTCTCAGGGTTGCATTTAAGAGCGTATTTATTCAAAATTCAGAGGCATGCCTCCTAGGAAATGGCCTTTGCCCATGGGTCATTAAACATACAGGGCCTTTTAGACTAACAAGCAAATTTGGAATAATATTAAAAAATTATGAATAGATATGAGGTATATTTACTTAATTCAGTGTGAGCTATATTCTCCTGTTTTTCTGTCATTTTGTTTTTATTATTGACTTTATTTTTAAGGGTAGTTTAGGGTTCACAGTAAAATTGATGTGAAGGTACAGAGATTTCCCAAATACCCGCTGCCCCACACATGCGTGGCCTCCCCCATTATCAACATTCCCCACCAGACTGGTCCATTTGTTAGCGTTAATGAACCTACATCACAGTCATCTGAAATCCATCCTTAACATTGGGGTTCATTCACTCTTGGTGGTGGTGGTTTTGTCAATTTGATCATTTTGACAGTGTCGTACTTCCACTACCTTAAAAATCCTCTTTGACCTATTTTTCAATTTGCGTAATAGCTTATTGGTCAGAAGATTTGTCGACTTTGGGATCATCCTATGAGTTCTAACATTATTTCCCGGAACCATGTGAAGCGACTGCTTCAGAACTATAAGAAACAGGTGAGTCAGTGTGAAAGCACAGTCCCACTAAATGTTTTCTTTTTAACCTACTTGCCTGTTTCAGCATTTCTATATGCACAGCAATTGTAGTTCTTACCACCTGTTGAGAAAATCTGTGCTTGTTTTGGCTAATCGACTAATACCAGACGTGGTTTCCTTTTTAGCCTCAGAGTTCTGTGATTGACAAGTCATCATTCAGTGTGGAATTTTTGCCTCTGAACTACTTCATTGAAACACTGACCGATATAGAATCCTCCAATGGAGGTAATTCGATCTTCTGCTCTCAAGAGTTGTCTTGCTTTTTCCTTGACATGTCAATCAGTCCCTATTTACTTCTTTGGGCCCTTTTCTTTCCAAAATGCCCCTTACTTTTAAGTAGGTCCTTAATGCAGCTGGTTTTAATTAGCAATATACAATTTACCTAGAGTAAATTACCAAAGGAATAACCAATCACCTCTGAAGTTTTAAAAGGGTGTAAGGCACAGGTGGCAAACACAAGGCCCTTGGGCAGAATCCGGCCCTCCACTTTGTTTTATCGGGCCCAGCGCCTTGTTTCTACCCAGTGGCAGTGCCAAGCTCCTCGCCCCTAGTTAAGGAGTATTACATTTATACAGTTCTAAAACTACGTTCGGCCTTTTGAAGGCCACCTCGAGGCCGATGTGGCCCCCAGTGAAAATGAGTTTGACATCCCTGGTTTAAGATGTTATAAACCCAGTTGGTTGATGCAAATGGCCTTTCTTGGTTATGAGGTTTAATAAATTTTAACATATTTTCAGATCAATGTATTTTACTAAAATTTAAAATAATTATGATTTCAAAGAGCTGTGTGCACAACATTATAAATGTTGCACAGCTTCGTAGTAACTCTTTTCCTCTTTCTTGCTCTCTCTTTCCAGCTCTGTATGGTTTTGAAGGACATGACAACGTGGATGCAAAATTTGTGGAGGAAGCAGCTCTGAAACATACCACAATGCTTTTAGGCTTATAAAAAAGATATAATAATATCAACTTCCAATTTTTAATCTTGCCCATTAGTTCTGTTTCTACTGAGAATTCTCTAGCAAGATTTAAAATTGGTTACCAAAATTGGAATACATTGTTGAGCCATATGAATTTCAGTTTGGTACTTGTTCAGACAGAAGTAAACTGCGGTACCTCATCCCAATTTTGAACAGCAGGTGAGCTGTCAAGGGTGGAGAAGGGACAAACAGTCCAAGGAGGCAGGCAGCAGCATGAATGATGCTCTTCCTAGTGGCTTCCTAGGCCAAAAGTCAGTTATATTGCATTCTGAAATAAAATATTCTTTAAAAATGTAGGGACTAGTGCTTAGAAAAACAAAAACTAGATGTGTCATTAAAAATAACATGACAAGTGGAAAAATTAAATGTTCCATAAAAACTGTATTTGTAAAAAGGATAGTTTTTAAAAAACTGAATTTGGACCAAGTCAAATCTGCTATTTCCAGAATAGAATAATCTGTAACATACAGCAATTTCGTCATACGGTCTACTTAGAGTAGGATTTGTCTTTGTAATAATTCACATGGAATTGTATTTAATGTTTAAGTTTTTTATATTTATAAAAGTTTGATTTAGAAATACCTTAATAAAATCACTGAACATTTTGGCCTGATTCTTGTCCTTTCTACACAGCATTTTTATTCCAGCTAGGAATCACGAGTCTATGAACATATTCCCCCAAAGACCTCCACATGTCCAACTAGTTCTCCCACTCCCCCCGCCCTTCTACAGTGACTTCATTCTGACCCATAACTCCAGTTGCTGCCTGGGGTCAGCCCATGACACTTTGCTTTTCTCTTTTCACATTATTTTTCTCAGTGAATTTTATCATTATAAATATTACTAGCTGGTACAATACTTCAGCTTCTTTTCTAAAGTGATCATTGTGTTCTAAAAATTGTCCTCTCCTACAGAATTCTCATTTTTGGTCCAATACTTCATGGTCACTGAGGCTCAAAATCTTGAAGCCATAGAACAAGGCAGCACTGTTTTTTTTCTCTTGATGTCATTCTTTTTCATTCCCTACCCTCTTCTTTTCACACCTGGCTGGTTTCGGTCACTTTTTTAGACCTTAGAAAACTCATCAGACTTAATCTTCTGCTCATAATCCTTCAATAACTTGCCATTCATTACAGGATAAAATTCAACCTCACATTCAAAATCACAGGATAAAATCCAAACTCACCCTAATCCTGGCCTCGTACAGTTCCTCAATATGAACTTTCCGTTCCCATGAGCCCAGTTCACTGGGCCTTGAACACAACTTTTGTCCCTTTACTTCTTAGCCTTGCTTAGGCTGTTTCCCCTACCTGGAATTCCCTCTCTACCTATTAGCATCTTATTATGCTTAAGGCCAGATAAAATTTCATTGTTGTAGCGCACATTGTTACATTTAGTATATCCCTTTGTGATTTTTAAAATTATGAGTCCATTCTCAGGTTGTTAAGCTTCCTATGTATATATATTTTGAATCCCCAATGTGATTATTAATTCCTACAACACAGGAACTGTGTTTATGCATTTCTTTGTTGTTAACCACATGATTTATACAGTGTTATTTATAGGCACTCCTAAGGCATTTCTCTTCAATAACTTCACTAAGCAATCAGGTTAGAATCAGGACTCTGTAGACTGAGAATGAGATTTAATTTCCCTCCAATATGGCAGGGGGCTTGGAACAAATTTTCTTTGATTTAGCAAAATAAAGGAATGTGGTATTTCTCACACCTAGAGTTGTGAAATAAAATTCATAACTAGTACCAGTATGAAATAAAGATTGAGCATACTAATTAATGTAAAAATCATAGGTTTGAAATCTTGTGTATATGCATACATAAGAAAATATAAAAGAATTAGGAATATACTTGGATGAAATGCAATAAAATTAGAGTAATGAAATAGTGGAATTGATCTCATTTTCAACTTTTAACATGCCAATTAGAAATATTTTCATTGAAATTTTGAAGAATCTTGTATCAAAACTTGAAATAATCATGTTTATTTGCATACAACATCTGAATAAATCTAGGTTTATGAGAAAGATAAATTAGGCTCTGACTGGTGTGGCTCAGTGGATTGGGTGCTGGCCTGCAAACTGAAGAGTCACCAGTTTGCTTTCTGGTTGGGGCACATGCCTGGGTTGTGGGCCAGGTCCCCAGTTGGGGGTGCACAGGAGGCAGCCACATGTTGATGGTTTTTTCTCTCTCTTTCTCCCTCCCTTCCCCTCTCTTTAAAAATAAGTAATTTTTTTTTAAAAAAAAGATAAATTAGGATGGAGATCCAAGATGGTGAAGGAGAAAGTGGAAGCTACACTAACTTCCTCCCAGGACCAATCTGGAATTACAACTAAATTGTAGAGAAATCATCCCGAATAACCAATTGAATACTTGAGGGAAGCAGTCTTATAACGAACGACAGACAGAAGAAACCATTTCCCTGCAATGTGACCGGTAGGGAGTATGGAGATGTGAGAGGACTGGCTGGGTTCCCACAGGCAGCAGCTGAAGATCTAGAGGGCTATTTCAGCAGCTGAGGGCATTCCCCCGAGAAGGTTGGGGTCTAAACCCCAAGAAGGGCTCCCCAGCCTATAGCACCAGAGCCAGAAGACAACCCAGATAACACCAAGCTATGACAAGTAGCAGGGATTTTGTCTGTTAGAGACTCAGCCTCTGGAAGGGCCAGTGCACAAAATTTCATCTGCAGCCACTTACCCTGGGCTCCGGCAAAGGGAGGGCAGATTGGACTAGAGATGCTTGAGGAGAGACTGGGGATGGTGGCTCTTGGGAGACGACTGAAAGAACAGCCACAAGGATCCTCATGCTGAGTCATTCCCCATACTAGAGTAGCCATCTTTCTCAGGCAGAGCACTCCCATCCAAGTGGCTTCAGCCTCAGGGGTAGCAATAGCCCTGCCAGCAGGAATTACTCTGCTGCACCCTGTCAAGCTTACGATGCTGGTCATAAACTGATTAGTTTAACAGCTGATAGTTTAAAGCTGATTAGTTTATTACTAAGGCAGAAACTACAAAGAAGCAGTCAAAATGGGAAGACAAAGAAACAGACCCCGAATGAAAGAACAAGATAATTCTCCTGAAGAAGAACTAGATGAAATGGAGACAAGCAGTTTATCAAATAGATTAGAGTAATGATTACAAGGATATTCAAAAGCATGAAAAAGGACAGAGAAACCATTAAAAAGGACCAGTCAGAAATAAAGAATGCAATACCTGATATAAATAATACACTGGAAGAAATAAACAGTAGTTTAGGTGAAGCAGAGGACTGCAACAGTAATTTGGAAGGTAGAAAATAAACACCCAGGTAGAGCACCAAAAGAAAAAATAATTTTAAAAAATGAGAGATTAAGAAACATTTTGGGAAACATGGAGTGTAACAACATCCACACCATGGGAATACTGGAAGGAGAAGAGAGTGAGCAAGGCATTGAGAACTCCTTAGAAGAAATAATGATGAAAACTTCCCCAATCTGGTGAAGGAAAAGGACACACAAGTCCAGAAAGCTCAGAGAATCTCAAACAAGTTGGACCAAAGGGGCCTACACTAAGACACATCATAATTAAAATGATAAGGCTTAAAGACAAGGAGAGAATCCTATAAGCTGCAAGAGAAAAGCATGCAGTTACATACAAGGTAGTACCAATTTGACTGGCATCTGATTACTCATGGGAAACATTTCAGGCCAGAAGGGAGTGGTGTGAGATATTCAAGGTGATGAAATGCAAGATTTACAACCAAGGCTACTTTACCCAGCAAGGCTATCATTTAAAGTTGAAGGAGAAATAAGGAGCTTCCCAGATCAGAAAAAGCTAAAGGATTTTGTTAACACCAAACCAGCACTGCAACAAATGTTAAAGGGCTTGGAAGAAGAAAGAGGAGGAGGAGGAGGAGGAAGAGGAGCGGGGAGGAGGGAGGAGGAAGAAGAAGGAGAACAAGAAGAAGAACAACAACTAGAAAATGAAAATAAAAAGGAAAATAGTCTAACAATAAAATGGCACTACATACATATCTATTAATGATCACATAAAATGTAAATGGCTTAAATGCTCAAACCAAAAGACATAGGGTAGCATAATGGATAAGAAAACAAGACCTATATACATGCTGCCGCCAAGGGACCCATCTCAGGTTGAAAGATACACAGACTGGAAGTAAAGGGATGGGAAAAGATATTTCATGCAAATGGAAAGAAAAAAAAACCCCCTGCTGTAGAGTACTTATATCTGACAAAATAGACTTTAAAGCCAAGGGTATAGTAGAGATGAAGAAGGACACTACATAAGAATAAATGGAACAATCCAAGAAGAGAATATAACCTTAATAAACATTTATGCATCCAACCCAGGAGAACCTAAATATATAAAGCAAATCCTGATGGTCATAAGGGAGAAATCAATAGAAATACAGTCATGGTTGGGATTTTAACACCCCATCGACTTCAATGGATAGATCTTGCAAGCAGGAAATCAACGAGGAGACAGAGGCCTTAAATGACACACTAGATCAAATGGATTTAATTGGTATTTTCAGAGCATTTCACCCCAAAGCAACAGAATATACATATTTTTCAGGTGCACGTGAAATGTTTTCTAGGATAGACTACATGCTAGGACACAAAAGAAGCCTCAATAAGTTTAGAAATATTGAAATCCTATCAAGCATCTTCTCTGACCACAATGTTGTGAAACTAGAAATCAATCACAAGAACACTGAAAAACATGCAGAGACATGGAAGCTAAATAACATGTTATTAAACAATCAATGGGTTAATGACAAGCTCAAGGAAGAAATCAAAAGATATCTTGAAACAAATGAAAGTGAGGACACAACAACCCAAAGTCTGTGGGACACTGGGAACACAATATAAGAGGGAAATTCATAGCATTACAGGCCTATCTCAAAAAAGAAAAAATCAAATAAACAATCTTCACACTTAAAAGGAACTTGAAAAAGAACAATGAACAAAGCCCAAAGTAAGTAGAAGGAAGGAAATAATAAAGATTGGAGCAGAAATAAGTGAAATAGAGTCTAAAAAAACAATACAAAAGATCAATGAATTCAAGAGCTGGTTCTTTGAAAAGATAAACAAGATTGACAAACCTTTAACTAGACTCATCAAGGAAAAAAAAGAAAAGACCAAATAAATAAAATCAGAAATGAGAGAGAATAAATAACAACTGACACCAAAGAAATACAAAGGATTGTAAGAAAATATTATGAACAAACTATATGCCAACAAACTGGACAACCTGAACAAAATGGACAAATTCCTAGAAACACACAATCTTCCAAAACTAAATCAAGAAGAATCAGAGAATCTGAATAGACAGATTACACCTAGTGAAATTGAAGCAGTAACCAAAAGACTCCCGACGAACAAAAGCCCTGGATTTGATGTCTTCACAGATGAATTTTACCAAACATTCTGAGAACAACACCTCTCCTTCTCAAACTATTTCATAAAATTCAAGAGAAAGGTTTCCAAACTCAGTTTACAAGACTGGCATTATCCTAATTCCAAAACCAAATAAAGACACTACAAAGAAAGAAAATTGTAGGTCAATATCTCTCATGAACATAGATGCTAAAATCCTTAACAAAGTATTAGCAAACTGAATACAGCAATGCATCAAAAAGATCATACACCATGATCAAGTGGGATTTATTCCAGGAATACAAAGTTGGTGCAACATTTACAAATCAATAAATGTGATTCACCACACCATATAAACAAAATGAAGTATAAATACCACATGATCATATCGATAGACACAGAAACAGCATTTGATAAAGTCCAGCACCCATTTATGATAAAAACTCTCAGCAAACTGGGAATAGAGGGAACATACCTAAACACAATGAGGGCCATATATGCAAACCCACTGTCAGCATCATACTCAAATGGGCAAAAACTACTAGTATTGCCCTTACGACTGGGAACAAGACAGGGATGTCTGCTTTCACCTCTTATTCAACATAGTACTGGAAGTTTTAGCTACAACAGTCAGACCAGAAGAAGAAATAAAAGGCATCCAAAATGGAAAGGAAGTAATAAAACTGTCTTATTTGCAGATGATATACTATACATAGAGAACCCCAAAGATTCCACCAAGGAACCACTAGAACTGATAAATGAATTCATTAAAGTAGACAGATACAAAATTAATATCCAGAAATCAGTTGCATTTTTATATGCCAATAACAAAGTAACAGAAAGGGAAATGAAAAAAATCCCACTAACAATTGCTTCAAAAATAATAAAGTACCTAGTAATAAGCCTAACCAAGGATGTAAAACACCTGTACTCAGAAAATGATAAGACACCAAAGAAAGAAATAAAAAATGATACAAATCAGTGGAAGCATATACTATGCTCATGGATAGGAAGAATTAACATCATTAAAATGTCCATACTATGCAAAGCAATCTGTAGGTTCAGTGCAATTCTTATCAAGAAACCAATGACATATTTCATAGAACTAAAACAAATATTTCAAAAATGTATATGGAATCACAAAAGGCCACACATAGCACAAGTGATCCTGAGAAAGAACAGAGTTGGAGGAATCATGCTACCTGATATTAAATGTACTCTACGGCCACAGTAATCAAAACAGCATTGTACTGGCATAAAAACAAACACACAGATAAATGGAACAGAATAGAAAACCCAGAAATAAACCTACACCTTTATAGTCAATTAACATTTGACAGAAGAAGCAAGCACACACAATTGGCTAGAGATAGTTTATTCAATAAATGGTGTTGGGAAAATTGGACAGAGACATGCAGAAAAATGAAACTAGACCACCTTCTTACACCACACATGAGAATAAACTCAAAATGGATAAAAGACTTAAATGTTAGACCCTAAACCATAAAAATTGTAGAAGAAAACATAGGCAGCAGAATCTTGGATATTGCTTGTAGCAATATTTTGTTGGATATATCTTCCTAGGCAAGGGAAATTAAAGAAAAAAATAAACAAATGGGACTTCATCAAACTAAAAAGTTTTTGCACAGTACAGCAAATCATCAACAAAATGAAAAGACAACCCCCAGAATGGGAGAACATATTTGCCGATACATCTGCTAAAGGGCTAATATCCAAAATTTACAAAGTATTTAACAAAACTCAACACCTAAACAACACAAACAACCCAATTAAAAATGGGCAATGGATCTGAATAGACACTTCTCCAAAGAGGGCATACAGATGGCCAATATAGGTATGAAAAGGTGCTCAATGTCACTAATTATCAGAGAAATGCAAATTAAAACCACAATGAGATATCACCTACACCAGACAGAATGACTATCATCAATAAATGAACAAACAACAAGTGCTGATAAGGATGTGGAGAAAGGGGATCCCTTTTGCACTGTTGGTAGGAATGCAGGTCGGTGCAGCTACTGTGCAAAGTAGTTGGGAGTTACCTCAAAAAATTAAAAATGAATTTGCCTTTTGACCCAATGATCCCACTTCTGGGAATATATCCAAAGGAATCTAAAACACTAATTCGAAAGAACATAAACACCCCTATGTTCACTGTAGCATTATTTGTAATCATCAAGATATGAAGGCAGCCCAAGTGTCCCTCAGTAGATGAGTGGATAAAACAACTGTGGGACATTTACACAATGCAATACTACTCAGCCATAAAAAATAAGAAAATTTTACGCTTTGCAAAAGTATAGATGGATGTGGAGAACATTATGCTAAGTGAAATAAGCCAGTCAGAGAAAGACAAGTACCATATGATTTCACTCATATGTGGAATCTAAATGAACAAAGTGAATTAATGAGGAAAATGGGAACAGACTCATTGATGGAGAGCAGGATGACAGCTAGTGGGTAGGGGAGGTTAGGGGGTGAAGGGACTGAGCAAAAAAGAAAAAGGACTCATGGATGGACAATGGTGTGGTGATGGCTGGGGGGAATGTGGTATATGGGGACTAAGAGGTAATGTAATAAAAAATACAACAAAGAATCACCATAACATTATTTTGAAAATGACAGTTTCCCCTATTGCTTTTTACTTGATTTAGATTTAACAACATTAACTTCAAATGCAACTAATTATTTAATAAATGCTGTTAAGCCCTTGTGATACTTGGTCATTCCATCTTTTTCTTTAAAGTCAGTATATTGAACAGTATTTCCTTTATATCTTTATTTTTTAATATTTTATTTATTTATTTTTAGAGAAAGGGGACAGGAAGGAGAAAGAGTGGGAGAGAAACATCAATATGTGGTTGCCTCTCATGTGTCCCCCACTGGGGACCTGACCTGCAACCCAGGCATGTGCCCTGACTGGGAATCGAACCGGCGACCCTTTGCTTCACAGCCCCATGCTCAATCCACTGAGCTACACCAGCCAGGGCTATATCTTTAATAAATAAGGACCACTCTGTTAATTTCTGTACTTCATTGAATATGGATTTATTTTAATCACATTTTTATAGCACCTGGCCTACTATATATTTCTGAAAGGTTTCAATATATAGAGTGAAAAAGAGAGAAATGAGCAATGCAAATAGATGCTTTGACATAATTATAGAACAATTCTATGTCCTACTCAGCATCATGTAAAACATAGTACTTGGTGAGCAAAAAAGGAAACTGTTGTTTTCTGTTGTTGATTAATTGTGGATGGTGCATTTGTCTGTAATTTGAGCTATTGCGCAGACATGTTCCAGCTGTGGATATGAGGAAGCCTGGCTTAAGTGTCTCCTTGAGAAGCCTGGCTCAAGTTACACATTCAGATTTCAATTGGCTTTATAACAGGTTTCCTTATGTGCCTCATATTGGCCCCAGGTTCACTAGGCTTAAAAGGAGCCAAAGCACCATATGGTTTTGGCAAAGGAAGAGTAGCTTCTGCCTCTGGGATGTAGGCATTTGGACGCAGCTCTGCAGTCGTGCGAACACCATTGGGCAGCTGGCGACGATCTGCTTCCAAAACCTCCTGCAAAGAATGATTTTTCCTTTTCAGTTTTCTGAAAACTCTGGTGAAGTCATTTCTCCCCAGGGCTGGACAGACACAGCTGGGCCTGAGCAGTCTTAGGCTGTGCTGGCTGACATTCCCCAACAGGACAGGGAGTATGAGGGGGAAGTCACTACATGTGCACACACACATATTGCATCTCATTGGAATGACCCATGTTGTTCAATCATTACTCTCTTCCTGGCATTTATGGTTTATCATAAACTGATTGGTGGCTTCTAAATTCCACTGTATTACAATCTCAGTATCTTTCATCAAATACTAATTATTTCCATGGGTTTTTTTTTTTTTTGACAGAAGTAGGACAATCTATTCTCTTTGGTAAGTAATTGATTGGTGAACAAATGTTAGAACAAATGTTAGAACAAATGTTAGAACAAATGTTAGAACAAATGTTAGATAAGGAGGGTAGAACCAGAGGAAAGAAGTGGTCCTCAGCATGCTTTGAGCCTCAAGGTCCTCAAGATTGTGCCTGTGCCTCTGGGAAATAAAGGAATCTCTCATAGCATTAGAAAGAATTCTAAATAAGGGAGATGGGTAAATGATAGCTGGGATAGTGTAGGCATTTGGAGGCAGCTCTGTAGTCATGTAAACACCAGTCTAAATGCCCTAGAATATATAGTCCTAGAAATTACAAATCAGACCTTATTTCAGATATCCCTAATATGTGTTTGAAATGCACATTTTTCTTGGGCTAAGGGGTAAATAGTCATCTTTTTGAAGATGTCTACTGGATAGTCTGAGAGTAAGTTATATGTCCCCAAGATGCAGTCCCTTTAGGAACAAATGCCTAATTCCATTCTAAGAATATTAAAAGGTCATGGGTTTAGGTAGAGGAACTAGGCACCCAACTTGCAGGTGGAACCAGTGATAGACCTAGACTGAGGCCAGTGGCAGGGGAATAAGGGGGTGACATTGAGGCCTATGATGCACCCCAAGTGTACTTCATCTGCTGAAAGCCTCACAACATGCTTTGGTGGCCACAGTAGATGGATGTGGAAGGGTGAGGTGTGGTTTAAGCAGGGGTGCAAGGACAGAGATTGGAGACCTGTGGATAAAACCAAAGCCAGTCAAGCCACGGCCAAGACAGTGCGGGTCCATGGTGTTCAGCCACACCACCCCAAGACGTAAGATTGTGGGGTGGAACTTGGTGCTTGCTAAATGTTCTCCAGAGAATATTTTAGTGCTTTGGACAATTGTAATTTGAATTGTCCACATAATATCTTTAAAAGCTCTGAAACTTTCTTCTGACTGTTTGGACTAGGTATGATAGAGTGGGAAACTTTTCATATATTTTGGGAGAATTGAAATCCCTAAAAAATCCCTTCCTGGCCTCTTTTACAAATGCAGTATAGAAGCCTGAATGTACCTCATGCTTTTCAGCGATGGCCAGGGCATACATTTCTTCATCTCGAAGTACCTTCAACCATTCTCTCTCAATCTCTTTTTTGAGTGGCAGACCCTTTTCTATCCTGGAATTGCAAGAGAGGATGAAGTCTTCTTTCTCTTTGACTTCCTTTCGGAGTTCAATGGCCAGAGCTTGTTTCATGGACAGCTCAGCAACAAGAGCCATCATTTTTTCAGTAGCATCTTTGATCTTTTTCTGGTAGCCATTCATCTAGAATTAAAGAGTCCAAGGCTTAGCCCATGCATACATCCCATGAAGAATTGAAGAGAACGGCAGGCGCTGGCTGTCTACAATGTGGGGGGCATTCTTGCCCGAACAAAGGAGAGTTTAAGTGGGAATTTCTAGAAAATAAGATCGGAGGAGATCCCAGAGATTGAGCCATACACCCTAGTTGTGTAAACAAGGAAAAGGCAAGAAAGAAAGACATAATGCTCATTGACTTACCATACGTCCAGGTGGATAGCATTGAGGGAAGAGTTGAGTCTCTTATTTCTAAGAGGTGATAAAGAGAGTGTAATATAGAGTGTTCTTAATGTCTAAGTTCTGGTCTGATCTTTTCATGTTATTCATATATCACTTATCCAGTGGAAAAAAGTCTGGGAGGATGAAAACTAGTTTTAATAGTTATGTTTTACTTATATAAGGTAATTAGTAGAAGTCCTGCATCTGAAATTATTTTTAATGGAAGCCATCACACCTCAACATGTTTGTATTATTGATTATAATTTCTGGGATCATAAGCAAGCATGAGCTGAACTGGGGAAAATGTGGCCAATAATTTGAATGGAATGTTTTGGTTGTGTGTGTGTGTTCACCATTTCACATCAGCAACTTATCATCAAAGAATTAAAAGATAGGACCAAGTAGAATAATTGATTTTAAAAGGCAAGAAAGAAGAAAAGTTGGAATTGGTATTTCTTCTAAGCTTTCTAGCCCACAGCACTGCCTTTTAGTGTGGCCATAACCATGGTGGAGAGCTGAGTGGTGACTCCTCCCACATGCCAACACTGTCAGATTACTGTGCTTTATTTTAAAGTTATATCCTGTTTCACTACTGACACTGTATTAGATATGTATGTATTTGACTATTTGGTTATAGTCTGACATCCCACAAGAATGTACTCTTCATGAGGACAAGGATTATTTGTTTTATTCATCATATTCCCACTGTCCAGAATGGTGCTTGGAACATAGGAGGCACCAATCAAAAGCAGTCATTTATTTATTTGTTTATTTATTATTAAATTTATTGGGGTGACATTGGTTCATATGGTCATATAGATTTCAGGTGTACATTTCTATGCTACATGATCTGTATATTGCATTGAACCAAACAAAGTTGAAATTGAACATTTATTAAATGAATGGATGAGTAAATTCTTAGTCTATTTTAATCCTTCAGTCCTTTGAACAAGGGTAAATTGACACATGAATAGGAGCTCCCCCAAACTATGCCCAACCTTGAAATATTTCCTCCTAATAGAGCACACACTAGTCTATGTGCACATTTGCACAGAGGAATGGTGCTGCTAGCGATTTACCTGCCTCTGAAAAGAAAATGACTGATTACTGTGTATGCACTTTAGCTCCTTAAGGGAAAATAAAAATTTTAAACTCTTCTACACTGCAGTAATTTTTAGGAAGCACACACTGAATGAAAGATTACCATTTAAAGCTTCAGGGGTAAGTCATTATCTAATTTCATTAGTTAATCAGTCTCTGCATATGTGAGTGTTGTATGTATGCATGTATAGCTGGCCAACCTTCCTTCTCTACATATCAAGAAAGGGATGGTATTAAGTTTTTGCTGAGATTTTTCACTTTCTGTTCATGTGGGAATCTTGGAAGATGAGCCACAAGCTGTCTAGGAAAGATGACAGGCTTGAGGTGACATACATTCTTGTTGAGCACCCACAAAAAGTTAGGCTGCTTCTGCTTGACTGTGTAATGCTTGCAACAACTTTAGCTGATATGATACCCATTTCACAGATCAAAAAAGTTGGTTTTGAGGTCATTTATGTATCTTTCTCAAGGTCACTTGCTAGCATTGGTAAATCACAGATTTGAGATCTTAACATCTTTCTATCTTTGAGTTCTGGGTACTATAAGGATATAATAATTTTAAATGAAAAAAGCATCCAGATAGAGAACACAGAAGGTGGGCAAAGGAAAGGGAAGCTAAATAACTGGCTAGAGCTCAGTTATACTGGAACCTTCCTGACCACAGGTACGGTTGCAGCAGCCACTCTCAGCATTTCTCCAGCATTAATGTTTACTTCAGGGGATGTAGTAAACATCCCCTGCTCTGCCCTCAGCTTTGACAAGCCCCTGCTCTGCCCTCAGCTTTGACAAGCCAGCCCTCAGCAAAAACTAACTTTCTCAAAAAAGGGGAAATTCATTTTGCAAAAGGAAGGAAGGCAACATTTAGAGAAACAACAGACATACTAAGTTCAATTAAAGTTCACGAGCCTAAAAAGTCTCAACATTCTTATTTTATGAGGTAAAGTTGTGAACTGTACAAGTGCCACTGCACTGAGTGTCCTCTGGTGGAGTCTTCAGAGTTAAGTGTAAAAGCCAGGTCAAAAAGGCATAGGAGGCTTGAGATGCACAACACTTTCCTCTATTTAGTGAGCTAGAACTGTATTTAGAACAGGACTGACTGTTTACTTATTCGATAAATGTTGTTCTAGAGTTTAGTACACACTAGGCACTGGGGAAATGAAGAAGAATGAGGAGCGGTCACTGCCCTTTGGAGCCCACAGTCAGGTGTGGGCATTAGCATGATCTATTTTCCTACCTGTCTCCTGCACTCCACAGTGTGAACAGTGTGCCCCTTCCTCTCTGTTTCTGCCACCAGGCCTAGCATGAGGGGAGTACATGGCATGTAAGCATTGCTGACTAACTAAGACCCCTGTGCTGTCACAGCAGGATTGCTCCAGGATGGCCCATGAAGGCCAGGCGATCCTCTGACCATGCTATGGTGAAGGCCCTTCTGCATCACAATTACCAACTTTCCACCTGATGGCTACTCCTTTCAAGGCACCTTCTAGCAGTCCCAGTCTGACCCTGTAGCTTTAAATCAGCAGTCCTGTTACAGTATTTTAAGTTTATGAAATTAGGAAGCTCTGTGTTATTGGCCTCTCCTCACTGGTGGGACTGGTGACTGCACCCCATTGTGTAATGTGTATGGGCCATAAACATGTGGTTTCCAGATGCCCATCTTTGTGGGCATACCCATGTTTATGTGACCGTTGTGGTCTTTAATGGTATCTTTTCATTTTGGGGTTCTAGCTGAGTTTCCATGAAGTTCCCATGCAGACGGCTGTTTAAGTAAAGCCTTCAATTCACAAGGAACTAAAACTTTTAACTTGGCACAAGTAATACAAAGATAATAATTGTCATAATTGAGTAGGTGCCCAGTTAAGTGACACTTGTATACTGTCATTTAAATACTTAAGTTTTCCCATTATAATGATGTCACTTTATTCAAGGAACAGGATTGAAACTTACTTTGAACAATTCTCTAAGAATCATCTTCACATTTTTAATTCTACATCTTTATGTTTCTCTAGTCATAAAGCCTAATTTCTCCAGTGCTCCACTCAGGAAATAAAGCAGACTATGGAAAATGAACCATAATAAAGCATTAAGGGCAGAAGAGAGAAGGCAGAGTTTGAGACAGACCTTCTTGGCCAAGAGCAGTGTGTCCTCCTTGCTGGCCTGAGTTTTGCTGTAGAGCCTTCCTGAGAGCTGGCAGACCTGTTCATAGATGAAATCCTTTTCCAGTAGCTGTTCCTCCTTCTTGGCCAGCTGCAGTTCCAGCTACAGTCAGAAACAATTGCAATAGGAAGGGGGTAAAAAATCATCAAGTCAAAAATCAGAGCACTATTTTTCCCTCCTTCAACAAGAAATATGCTTTTGTAGTTGTCAAGATATCTCTAGAAAGTCTTTAGAGCTGGGCTGTTATGACTTTCTCTGACACAATCCCCTCAAAATAGTTCTGGGAATTCTTCTTCTCAGGGTAGAAAATGGCTCCCTTACCTCCATTTAGCTTCCATTGCCCTTCCTCTGATATGTTACTATCAGAAAGACAAATTAATACCTTCAAAATGCAAAAATTTCTCCTTTGGGCTATGATACAAAGGTGGGCATCTGAAAACCACTTAATTTTCACTTTTTTTTTAGCAAGAATTTAAAGCCAACCTTTGGTTTTGTTACGAGATTACAATGAAAGGACCACATTAGTGGCTAGAATAATGAGGGATAAATCTGTTCATGTAACATGAAACACTGGTACAGGTATCTGTGACACTGAACAGCAAGGGGCAAATAGATACTATTTTAAGAAGGAGTGTTTGGGGATCCAAGATGGTGGCGGAATAGGTGGAAGACTACACTCACCTCCTCCCAGTAATAAACTGGAATTACAACTAAATTATAGTACAATCAACCTGAATAGCCAAGTGAAGGCTAGCTGAAGAAAAGCTTTATAATGAAGGATTTATGGAAGACACTGTGTTGAGATTGGTAAGAAGGACAGAGATGTAAAAGTTCTGGCTCTGCTCCCACAGGTGGTGGCTAAGATTCTGGAGGGATATCTCAGCTGATGGGGTTCACTCTGAGAAGTGTGGGGTTTTAAACCCACACTGGACTCCCCAACTAAGACTGCCAGAGCCAGAAAGAGGTACCCATATAACATCTGTCTATGAAAATCAGTGGGGAATCTGGTCATCATGGAAAGATGGAGTTCCCTAGAAACCCAGGTGCCCTCTTAAAGGGCCAGCACACAAGATCTTGTTCACAGCCACTCATCCTGGGCTCTAGTGGAGGAAGGGCAGAGCAGATTATAGTTGTGTAAGGAGAGGCTGGAGTTTGTGACTTGGGAGAGAGCTGAAGGGACATC
>PVKM010008049.1:0-39913 GCA_004027735.1 Carollia perspicillata | reverse complement strand
CCCCAATCTGGCAAAGGAAATAGACTTCCAGGAAGTCCAAGAAGCTCAGAGTCCCAAAGAAGTTGGACCCAAGGAGGAACACACCAAGGCACATCATAGTTACATTAGCCAAGATTAAAATGAAGGAGAGAATTCTAGAAGCAGCAAGAGATAAGGGGACAGTCACCTACAAAGGAGTTTCCGTCAGACTGTCAGCTAATTTCTCAAAAGAGACCTTACAGGCAAGAAGGGGCTGGAAGGAAGTATTCCAAGTTATGAAACGCAAGGACCTACATCCAAGACTGTTTTATCCAGCAAAGCTTTCATTTAGAATAGAAGGGCAGATAAAGTGCTTCTCAGATAAGATCAAGTTCAAGGAGTTCATCATCACCAAGCCCTTATTATATGAAATGTTAAAGGAACTTATCTAAGAAAAAGAAGATAAAAAATACGAACAGTGAAAAGACAGCAAACTCACAGTTATTAACAACCACACCTAAAACAATAGCAGACTAAGTGGACATCTAAATCAGGAGCGAAGCCACAGAAATGGAGATCACCTGAAAGGTTAGCCACAGGGGAGTGGGAGGAGGCGGGGGAGGAGGTACAGAGAGTAAGTAGCATAGACAGTGGGGAGAAAATAGACAGGGAGAGGGCAAGAGTAGTGTGGGAAATGTAGAAGCTAAAGAACTTATGACACACGGACATGAACTAAAGGGAGTGTGGGTGGGAGGGGGAGTGCAGGGTGGAAGGGAATGAAGGGGGGTAAATGGGACAACTGGAATGGCATAATCAATACAATATATTTTAAAAAAAGAATTAAGCACACTGAGATTTTAAAGGAGGTATTCAGCTAAAACTTACAGCAGGGGTGTCAAACTCATTTTCACAGGGGGCCACATCAGCCCCGCAGTTGCCTTTAAAGGGCCGAGTGTAATTTCAGGACTGTATAAATGTAACTACTCCTTAACTAGGGGCAAGGAGCTCGGCGCTGCCACCGGGTAGAAACAAGGTGCCACCGGGTAGAAACAAGGTGCCGGGCCGGATAAAACAAGGTGGGGGGCTGGATTTGGCCCACGGGCCTCGCGTTTGCCACCTGTGCCTTACAGACTGAAGATACTGCTTAAAATACACTTTGCACTAAAAAAGGCAGCAAAAGTAATGCTTACTGGATAACTCTTCTCCCAGAAAAAGCTCAAGTTCTGAGTAGGAAAGTACAAGTTTTGCTAAAATAAACACAAATTAAAGGGACCCTCTTACAGATCTAAATATTAAAAAAACCCTAGTACTTTCATGAGCAAATTTTACAATAAAACAGTAAGTGACTTAAGTTCTTTAATGCATTGAGTTTTCAAAAATTTCATTCCTTTCCCATTATTTCTATTAACAAGCAACATGGAAGGCTAACTGATGAATCCTTGAAATACACTAGGCACCATCTATAATCTCTCCAGTCTGGTGGTGCTTCTGGGGAAGTGCGTTTCCCAAAACAAAACCCCTCTACATTCTTTTCCATAAAAAGCTTGTATTTGTAGTTATGTCTGTGCCTTCTCCACTGGGTGCCAGTAGTCCAAGTACCCACGTTACAGAATCTAACACTTTGGAACTAGTTTGTATCCTCAGATGTGACTCCTACATTACCAACACTCTCGTTCTCTTTCCCTCTTTATGAGTCTAACACCTCAAAGCATACCTTCTGCCTGGATTTCATTAGAAAGGCAAAAATACTTCAGAGCATCAATGGTAGGAACACAGGCAAAATTTTAAATCTTAAGTGGAGAAATTAAGGAAGAGAAACGCTGACCTTCCTGAATTTAATCAACACCTCTCAAAGCTAGGCTGACAGAGGCAGTCAAACCAGAAGGGGGTGGAGATGCTTACGCAATCTTCTTCGTGTCCATTAGGTTCATTGCTCACATCTAGACCAGCTTCCTAAATGTGAAAGTTATGAACATAGAAAACAAACTCTACTGGCCTTAAAATATCACTAATCTGAGTAAACTGAGTAAAGGTATTAATTTTGTTTTGGCTTTAAATGAATATAACATAAAGTATCATTAAGCAATTTCCCGAATGCCATGAGGAGAAAAGAAGAAAAAATCGCCCAAGGAAGAAACTAACCACTGTTGCAAATACACAACCATCAGGAAGATCAGAGGTTTCAGGGAAGAGTGACCAGCCCGCGTCTATATCCCAGTGCGTCCACACACACGCCGGACACCAAAAGCTGCCATGGCAACGAAATCGAGAAACAAGTCACTTACCACTGTCGGAGGAGTCTTCTTTTTTAGAGCGCATCTTTCTTTTTCTTCCTCGTTTACTCTTCTTCGTTTCTCCTCCATTTTCTCCTTCTACACCATCTGGACCGGCACAATTATCAGCATGTCTTGCCATGGTATTCTAACAAAAGGAACAAACCCTCTTTCACATTACTAAAAAAATAAAGATCAGCACTGGAAGTTCTCTTCAGTTTAGTTTAATAAAATAAAAGAGTATATTAAGTCTGAATGTCTGCTAAAGCATGTCCTAAAGAATGCTCTCCTCATTCAGGGGAAACTGTCTCCACCTGGAGCGGGGAGAGAGGGAGAGAGGAGGGCAGAGAGAAGGAAGAGAGGCTCTCAGAAGATGAGGCTGGGTCCCCTGAGCAGAGGGCTCATCAGCCTGTAGGCTGGAGGAGCAGGGGAGGATCAGGACAGGTTTCCTGTCCTGTGCAGACCTGACTAACTTGGTCCCAAAGGAAGATCCAGGACAGTCTTATTAGGAAGGTCCCCATCAACAAAAGGGTTCACACATGAGTAGAACGCCTTGAGGTGGGGATGACTGGCTCTTCCCAAAGGACAGACGATCTCTCTGTTTATTACCGCAGTGGGAAGAACTGCCTCGCTTTGCAGCGGAAGACCCAGAACACAGCATTAGGAACCATAACAGGGGACGTACAGCTGTGACTCTTACCCGGCGTGTGAATGTCTTCCCACACTTAGAACAGACAAAGGCTGCAGGGACAAAGTTGGGGTCATGATAGCGTTTGAAATGCATGTCAAGGAGCTGTTTCTGGCGGAAGGTCTTGTCGCAGTGGCTGCAGGCGTAAGGCTTCTCCCCAGTGTGGGTGCGCTTATGCATGATCATGTGCCTCTCCTGAAAGACAGCGCGGTGGGGAAGAGGCTGCAGAGGCTGTCGCAAGGCTGCCACCCACCCCAGCAACCACTTGTGTGCACGTGGCTGACAGGTTTTTCTCCCCCATGATCTAGGCCCACTGGGAAAGCAAGCTGATCTTTACTGGGGTGCAATAATGCTCTCATAAATCCCAGGTAGGTATGTTTACTTCTTCTGGACTGATTTTCTAGATCATTCCCAAGCATCAGGCTCCAAGACCAGATTCTTCCCTTCTTTGAAGCCCTGGACTTAATTCTTTAATTCCCATAGTCCTGGGAAAGAAATCAGTAGTCTGCCTGAAGAGGGAGGAGAGTGGCAGGCTCTGACTGAATAAAACATCAGCTGAAGACCAAGATACGATCCAGTGACATTCCTCATAAATCACAGTTGGAAAATATTACCCTTAAAAGTAGCCACCAAACAAGGTATGTGAGTCCTCTGATGAAATCTGATACCCATGAGCCATCTACTGCTTTCTAACTATGAGTCTCTACCTGTCTGCAAGCATAATCACACTGGTCACATTTAAAGCGCTTCTCGTTCTTGTGTGACTTCTGATGCTGGATGAGGGCATAGCGCTCATGAAACACAGCGTCGCAGTATCTGCACTTCTTGCCTTGCTCAATGTAGGAATGCTGCTTTCGCAAGTGGACACCTGAAAGCAAAATATAAAGCCGAGTCTAACTTGTGAAAACACAAACAAGCATTTCAATAAGTTAATAATACATTTCTTCCTGCTTCTTAAAATAGTTACTCTGACTGCTACACAGACAAATTAAAAGGAGAAATAACGGATGTGAGGAGACCAGTTAAGACACAAACAGAATAGGTAAGAGGAGATGGTGGCTTGGAAAAGGGTAATGGCACGGGGTATGGGCGGGGGAGAACTGACGAGAGAGCCAGGAAGTTCAGTCAGCAGGACTGAGTGACAGGATATACAGTGCAGAGGAGGAGCCTGGGTGTCAGGGACAATTATCTGGCTTCTGGCTTAGAAAAGTAAGTAGACAGTGGGGCCATTTACAGAAACAAGAAACAAGGAAGGTTATCAGCAGGGATGAAAAGGTACAGGGAATAAGAAGCATGAATGGTACATACAAAACAGACCAGAGGAGGTTAAGAACAGTATGGGAAATGAAGAAACCAAAGAACTTTTATGTACTATCCATGACCATGAACTAAGGCGGGGGAATGCTGGTGGGAGGCAAGGTGCAGGGCAGAGGGAAATAAAGAGGAGAAGAAAAATGGGGATAGTTGTAATAGCATAATCAGTAAGATATATTAAAAAAAAAAACAGTGAAAGAGCTGTGTGTTTGAGGGAAGAGGTATAACCAAGGATTACTTATTATCATTATTTTTAATAAATAAAATTTACTTTTAGAGAAAGGGATGGAGAAAGAGAAGGAGAGAAACATCTATGTGTGGTTGCCTATCACATGCCCCCAACCAGGGGACCTGGCCCGCAACCCAGGCATGTATCCTCACTGGCAATCAAACCAGCAACCCTCTGGTTTGCAGGCCAGCACTCAATCCACTGAGCCACACCAGCCAGGGTTATTATTTTTTAAATACTTTATTTGTTTGTTTAGAGAAAGGGGAAAGGAGGGAGAAAGAGAATGACGGAAACATCAATGTGAGAAAAAAACACTGATTAGTTGCCTCTCACACCTGCCCAACTGAGGGACCTGGCCTGTAACCCAGGCGTGTGCCCTGACCAGAAACTGAAATGGTGACCTTTCAGTTTGCAGCATGATGCCCAACCCACTGAGCAACACCAGTCAGAGCTCTAGGGAGTTTTAAAGATTCCGTTTTGGACATGCTGAATTTTGAATGCCGATGACATCAAAGCAGGGACAGGGATGGAGTTGCTAGAATTCAAGCAAGACCATTGGAGCTGATGAAATCACTCAGCAAAAAGTAAACAATGAAGAGTATGGATCATGATTTTTGTTTTTTTTTTAAGGTGCCCACCACCCCTTTTTTAAAAAATTAAATTTATTTAAGAGAGAAAGGAAGGAAGGGAGAAACATCAGCTGGTTGCCTCTTGCACACGCCCCCACTGGGAATGGAACCAGTGACCCTTAGCTTCCTGGAACGAGGCCCAACTGAGCCACACTGGCCAGGCCATGGGTCGTGTTTTAAGAAACCTAATAATTAAGGCTGGTGAGAGGAAAAAGGGTTAAAGTAAGAGAAGGCTGAGAAGAAACGGTTGAAGAAAATAAGAAAGCCAACGGGGCCCTGGCTGGTGTAGCTCAGTGGATTGAGCACGGGCCTGCGAACCAAAGGATTACAGTTCGATTCCCAGCTAGGGCACATGCCTGGGCTGCAGGCCAGTTCCCAGCAGGGGACATACAAGAGGCAACCATACATTGATATTTTTCTCCCTCTCTCCTTCCCTTCCCCTCTAAAGATTAAAAAAAAAAAAAAAAGCCAATGAGGTATAGTGCCACAGAAGCCAAGGAAAAAAAGTGTTTTGAGGATGAGGGCAAAAACAAACAAAAAAAGAAGAGGACACAGTCCACTACAAAGAATGATGTTAAGAGATCAAGGCAGGTGGAAAGTGCAATGTTCCCTATATTCTACAACGTGGGGTCATCAGTGACCTTAGCAAGAATCACTTTACAGAGTGATGGGGGTTACAAGCCGGATGGGAGGGGAACTAGGAGCTGAGGGAAAGAGGACATGAGGGATGTAACTCTTCATGAGAGTTGGCTAGGTATGAGATAAAGAGTTAAACCTAGAGCCCTAAAGCCCTGGCTGGTGTAGCTCAGTGGACTGAGCGCGGGCCTGAGAACCAAAGGATCGCAGTTTGATTCCCAGTCAGGGCACATGCCTGGGTCGCAGGCCAGTTCCCAGCAGGGGACACACTAGAGACAACCATACATTGATATTTCTCTCCTTCTCTCTTTCCCTTCCCCTCTAAAGATATATAAATAAAATATAAAATCTAAAAAAAAAAAAAAAACAACCAAAAAACCTAGAACCCTGACCCGATGTGCCTTAGTTGGTTGGGAGTCCTCCCACAAAGTGAAAGGTCTCTGGTTAGATTCCTGGTCAGGGCACATGCCTGGGGCACACACAAGCCTGAGGTGCAAGCTAGACCCCAGTTGGGGTGTGTGTGAGAGGCAACCAACAGATGATTCTCTCACACTGATGTTTCTTCCCCCTCTCCCTTCCCCCCTGCAAAAATAGATAAATAAAATATTTTTTAAAAAGACAGGGGAGATGTAAGAATGCTTAGTTAAGAGTTCAGAAGAAAACCAAGGTGAGAACATGAAGAAGGCAGAGTGGCAATACTGATGGTATGAAACAAGGGTGTCAAACTCATTTTCACCAGGGGCCATATCAGCCTCACGGTTGCCTTCAAAGGGCTGAATGTAATTTTAGGGCTGTATACATGTAACTACTCCATTAACAGTTAAGTGAGAGCTCGGTGCTGCTGCCGGGTAGAAACAAGGTGCTGGACTGGTAAAACAAGGTGGAGGGCTGGGTTCGACCCGCGGGCCTTGTTTGCCACCTGTGGTGTAAAGGCTGCCAAGGAGACAGGAGAGTGGGACCAAGACAAACACAAAGGGACAGGCCACAGCCAAGAAGAATGACACCAACTCTCTTAAGTAGCAGATGGGAAAAGAGAGGAGGAATACAGATGCAGGTAGGTTTGATAACAGGGAATCTGGAGTTTCGATGTGCTGTTTTAATTTTCTTGTTAAGTAGGAAAAGAGGTAATTTATTGAGACAAGAGAGACAGAGAGAAAAGAGGAGGAAGATTAGAGGTTTAAAGCAAGTAAGAGTGATTTACCTAACTGTCATGGTGCCTCCCACACAGCAGGCACTCAAACATTTGTGGAGTGAATCAATGAACAAACTCACCAAGGAAAACGGAGACGCTCCTGAGAAAAATAAATAGTTGGACTGTCCAGGAGCAGTAAGGGCTGCATTTGGGATCATAGATTTATGGTGCTACCTCTCTAATTCACCAAGGTTATACAGCAAACTTAAAGAGGGCCAACTCTGGGGAATGGAAGTGAGGTAAGCAAAGGGATGGTTCACTTCCTGCAACACTAAGTATTTACTTGGAAGTGAATCTTGACTCTAGTAGGTCTGTCTCCAATGCCCATGCTTTCCTGTCACAAAGGATGAACTTTATGTGCTGCACAGTAGAGTGAAATCCAGTCTGCTTTAAGAAGAACATGGATTTCTTTGGGATTAGTTTTGAGAGATAAACTTGAATAATCCAGACAGTGGCCTAATAGCTCACACAGGCTGCCATGGGATATATTAGAATTTAGTTTCTATTTGGCAAGAACAGTAAAACTTTCATTTATCAGAGAACAGTGCCTCTAAATCTATGTTCCTAATGTGACCTGGGTACTTATATATCCCCCCACCCCCGCTGTGAGAAATGCCCTGAGAGAACTCAAACCCAGCTTTGCTCCTTGTAAGCTGTGTTATCTTTTGGTTCAAGACACCTGTCTGAGCCTCAGGTTCGCCACCTATAAAGCTAGAATACATGCCCCGATGGCTTCATACAGTTGTTGTGAAGATCCAAAGAATGAAAGTAAAACTACTACTATTTGACAGCTCCTAGGCAATTTGTAAAGTACAAGAATTTATCCAAATGTCAAAATGTTTATAAGAATTATTTTCAAGGACAGAGAACATACTAGGGCAATATTTTTAAAGAATGTCCTTTAAATAAGAAAAACAAAGGGAGAAATCCAAGCAACCATATCTTTAAGTATGAGTAGTACTAAAATTTCTACTGCTAGACACTGCTTCTATATACATTCTAGCTTAATTATGCACAAAAATGTAGTAATCAGTTACCAATAAAACAGTGCAATTACCTAGAGAAAGTACAAATGTTCTGAAAAATCTGAAGTGGACTGACCTTAGTTTGAATCATACTATGTCACTTGCCTATTTGGGGACTTTAACATTCTGGCTACTAATTAAAGGTATACTCTGTTTCCTCTCATTACAGCTCCCATTAATTTACAGATGAGCTACATTCAGGAAAGAATCTTGTGGCCTGACTGTAGTAAGAGAAAAAAAGAGATAGAAAAAAAATAGCAGCTAAGCAATGGCTTTTATTAAGTGGCAGGCCATTCATACACACAAACTTATACAACTCCAAAAGAAAATGTTATTTATGATCTTCATACTTTCACAAATCTTTTAAAATATTTTTTTCTTATTTGCCACTGGTTAATTTACTTACCCAAATCGCTTTTTCGGGCTATGACAGTGTCACAGTGGGGACAGTGAAATTTGGCCACATTTTCTGTGTGCTTCTGTAAAATGTGCATCTTCATGGTACCACTTTGGGTAAATCGAGCATGACAAATATAACATTCATAAGGTTTTTCCCCTTAAAAGGAAGTACAGAATGGATAAATTAGATGAAATGACTTAAATGCTATCACTAATTGGAGGGTAATTCAGGTGGCAGACATGCAAAGCCACAGATCTGCAGGTCTTAGGAAGGCCGAGGCTCAGGCCCACTGCCTGGCTCACGCCTGTCTTCAGATATGACAAACAGGTCCCCAACTGCTGCCGCCACCTCTGCTCTGCTCAACTTCGCCACAGAGTCACACATCTTAGAGAGCAGTTCCTATAGCAACGCTCACTTTTGAGGGGGAGCGGATGGGACAACAGGAGGACAACATACAAGTAGGGTTTTCTTTTAAGAAAAGACAGTCCTCAGGAAAACTGAACGTGCTGGGTTCTATAGTCTCCTCAGACTTCTACAGTAAAAATTTTCCATTCTCCAAAGTATATTCAGAAGAATGAATTCACAAGATATGCTAGAGCAATCCCCATGAATTCCATACTTTCATGCCAGCTTCCATTGAGATGGGCAACAGGGGCGTGTGGTGGTTCACGCAGTGCCATGAGACCCACTGAAAAGCGATCCACCAGCACAACAAGGGAGGGAGCAGTCCTACCTGAATGGGTTCGCATGTGCCTTTTCAGCTTGTATGTGTCCCTGCTGGCGTAACTGCACAAGCTGCACTGGAACGGACGCTCCCCAGTATGAGAGCGAATGTGGCGTTTTAATTTGCTGACCTGAAGCACAAAAGCAACCAAACCTCTTACACTTCGGTTAACAAAGACTGTAATGTGAGTGCTATGGGTGAGGCACAAAAGCTTAGCTTTGGGGCTTTCAAGTTCAGAGCATAGAAAAAGTCTAAAATGTAGTATTTCTTCCTCATCCTTTGTAATCATTGTTTCTCAAATCCTTATCATAATCCAAAAAAAGGGGGGGGGGGTAAATAAACAGGGACACACAAGTCAAAACTAGTCATTATTAACTTTTAAGCTGGATGATAAGGACATGAGGGTATCTTATACCATTCAATCTACTTTTATAAGTTTGAATTTTCCATAATAATTTTAAAATAATCTGTGCTTATTTATGGATCAATTTCCTTCCAGATGTTGAATCCGAATTATTAAGCGCATGTTTTAACTCCCTTCAGCCCCCTTCCTGTCATCAGCACTTCCCAGACAGGCCAGGCTTCAGGAGCCTCCTAATTACCTTCTTCACTACCGACTATGCTTTTCGTCTTCTATGGGTACATTTCCAACAAAACGGTGACCTGCAAAGTTGATTCTAAGAAGTGCTTTGAACACCTTCACTGCTCTCTGATTTGAAAAATTTTTTTAAAGTATTCCAAATTTCACGATAAAAATCCCCTTGCACTTGTAAGTGCTACACAACAAATTGTCACAAACTGTGAGCAGTTCAACAATGGTCCCAACAGCATTACTGAATAATTCCCTACTTATCACACATTAAACTCCTATAAGCACAAGACTCTATTCTGTCCCAACAAGCTATTTGTTTATTTCTGCTCCAATATCACACTGCCTTCATTTACTGTGTGGTTTTGTAACACAACCCCCTCCTTTCTTTTTTCAAAATGTTCTTATTCATATTGACTCTCTCCAGTTGAAATGTGGAATCAACTTGTGTTGTCTCTGCATTAGTGTTCCTTCGGAAAAATTAAGTTTTAAGTTTTTTTTCATACAGTATCAGATGTTTTTGTTCTTCAGTTTATATCATCTTACTGTGGTGAGAATTTGCACCTGTTCCCTACTATTGATAGTATAAGCTAAGTCACTGATTTCTGTGTATTATCTGGCCACCCAAAGGAACTCTTACTACTCTAGGTTTTTAGTTAATACTCCTGAATTTTCTTTGTAAGCAAGAATGTCTGAAAGAAATGACAGTTTTGTTTTTTCCATTTATCATTCATTTCTTATTTTGTTCTCTTAGCTACGGTTTCCAATACAATGTTGAAATAACAGTAAGATGGACGTCTTGTTTCAAATTTTAATGGAACTATTTCCAATGTTTCAGAGTTAATTTGAATGGGTTTACTATAAATTTCTGGTATACATGACTTATACTAAAAACATTTTCTTCTACTCTTAACTTGCTAGGACTTTAGACAGTAATTGAGTGCTGAGTATTAGTTTTTTAATAATCTATAGAAATGATCATATGGTTTTTCTTTAGTCTCTCAATGTTGTTTTACACCTAATGTTGAACTATCCCTGCATTTCAGATATACTCTTTTTTAGTAACCACTTATTTTTGAAATAGATTATTAAATTCATTTTAAAAAATAACTTCACTTACAATTTTTGCTTTTCTGTGAGAATAAGGCAGTTATCTTTTTGACAGTATTGTTATCCAGTTTTGTTAACAGGGTTGTCTCAAATAATAAAGGTGATAAATTTTCACTGTTTCCATGAAGTACAGTAGAAGTTACCTGTAATGACGTGTGGAACTAGTGCTCTTTTTTAATGGGTAAATCTTTCACACTCATTACAGTTTCCTTTAGTGGTAGGGAAGGGGAGTGGGAATGTTTAATAATCTAGTGAGATTTCTATCTCATCTTAAGTCAGTTTAGGGTGGTTTGTATCTTCATATTGCAATCACGGTCTTCTTAAGAGAGGAATCAACAAAAAGCTTAACACTCACTTCTACACTGGCATAGTCGCACATGGAACACTTAAATGGCTTCTCATGGGTGTGTTTGTAACGACGATGCCGCACCAATTCTCCACTAGTCACGAAGGCCATGTCACAGTCTGGGCACTTGTGAGGACGTGTACCTAAGAGAAAGGAGGGTATAACAGGAAGACAAGATCAAGGGCACAGTTAGTGATACAGCTCAACTGCTAGCAGCAGGAGAATGAACCCTGGCTATTTCACCGACTCTGCACTAGCCTGAGGGTAGGTCCAAAAGCTATGAGAGGGACTGGCTGACTTTACGACACTGACTCCAGAATATCAGAAACACGCTAAATACTTAGTTTCTCTTAATTACCCACCTGGGTATGCCTTTAAACACAAAATCCTTTTTTATCCCTATTTTGTGGATATTCTGGTCAATACAAATTAAAAGTTAATAGAAACACCATTTTTGTTTTACCCCTTGCTAAAAAATATAGAAAATCTTTTAAACCTCAATATGGTATCCAATACAGGTCACAGAATAAACAGATATTTGACTTCAGATCTCTGCACATTAAATCTACTGTATTATGACTAGACATAAGGGCCACTGGGCTAATCCATATTCTTGGCAGATTAAAAAAAATCTGTAAAAATTTATCTGAGCCAAACAGAGGAGATACACCTAGAAGATCTGAACAGATGGAGAAAAAGTGCTTCAGGTTTTTTCTTTAAAAAAACAAAACAAAACAAATCTAATAGCTTGTTTTCTAAATACATTTGTTTTGATAAAGAATTCTAGAGATTTATCAAAGGCTTTACAAAGTCGTATTGTCTTTATGTGATTTAAATAGATCACTTTCAGCACTTTCCAACATCTATGTCTAACATTCTATGATCTGCATGTCAATTCATGGAACATTTGAACACTTCATAAACTAATTATATATATATACCCTCTATATTTCTTTTTCCATTCACTGAAGTATCTTACTGTTTTTAATGTTCCATATTACTATGGCCGACCTCTTCTAGCTACTTTGTATTCTGAATACTGCACTGGAAACATCATGCCCAAGTAATGATGACAATAAGGAAACAAAGGTGACAGAAGAACGGAGTGCTATTTTTCTAGACTGTCGTTCAGAAACTAGGGATCTTCCTTAATTGTGAGCTGCAGGTAAAGGGGTGACAGCGAGTTAATCCTAACCACCAAAACCAAAGGCAGGCTACCTCTGAGAATGGAATTAGGAAGAGTTACAATGTAATGAATGCAGGGAGGTAGCCATTACAGAAATGATTCTCACCAAGATTGAGAGAACCATGGAGAGGGAGTTGTGATTGGCGTATGATCATAACTAAGAAATTCCAAGGTATGTTCATTTGCTCAACTTGCTCCTTTAGTAGCACTGAGGATGCAGGAGTGAAGGACAGAGTTTTTGTCTATGAAAAAATGTATAGTCTGGTGGTACAGACAGGTAAGTAAAATAATAGTTAACAGGATAAGAAAAGCAGCATCCATTTCTCTAATGACAAGATAATCTGAAAAGCAAGAAATCTCCAATGTTTACCTAGTACTGTCGAGAGGAGAGAAAGAGGCCTGCCTCTGGTAGACATAAGCATGGCAATTAAGGAAGAAGTGTACACTGCCTTGGCACAGAGATTTTCATCAGGTCGCACCATGCGCCCACATGTGTCTCTCTGCTCAAGATCCAGGCTCACCAAGTCACGCTTCAATGGCTACAGCATCTTTACATAGGGCATCCCCTAGAAGGCAATACAACTGCATCTAAAACATGAAAAGGTGTTTCCTCACCATAAAGCGATTTTCTGATATGTACCTGATCCCTTAATGTTAGTATGAATGAGTCCTGTCAAATCAGCTTTGAGTAACTGGACAGGCCAAGCTTCTTATTTTCAAAGCTGAAGACGAGACCATGACACAGTGTCCTCGCCCATCCTGGGAAGTCCTACCATGAGGCCAGCTGCTTTTATCTAGTCATATGCTGCTTTTATAATGTCTTCAAATTACCAAGTAAAACATACAAAGTGTCTGAGCAGAAACTAGGAAGATGGTGAAAAGTGCCTAAGTCACATTAGCCAAAAATATACCAATACATACAGCCCACTGCTTACAGGCCAATGCCCACTTAATCGTGCTCATTATCACATAAAATGAGGTGGAGCATCTAAACAGAGGAAAGCTATTCTGCATAAAGAACTGGGTGAAAGAAGTCTCATTATTAGCACTTAAGAGTCAAGTGCCAACAATGAAAATGCAAAGAGCCTGGAAGAGACCCTAAAGAGAGATCCAGTACATGGTCCCACCACTTTAGTGCCTTGGAGACCTGACCACAGTCAAGGTGAAGCCAATATTAGAATATGGAAGTATGTATGGAGTGTGAATGAATAAATGTTTGAATTGCTAGAATGATGCCTTAAACTTGCCATTCTGAGATTATGAATTACTTATCTTCCTTGAGGTAAAAACAACCAGAAACCATGGTTTTTTACAAAGGATAGGATTTCACTTTTATTTCTAATGTTCTTCATCACAGTGCCTGGTAATTTCTGGTTGGGGATTTTGGGGGTAATTTTTTGTCAATCATTGTCAAAACCTTAGCAACACAATGGTGATGTCTGGGGAAATATGACAGGTTATCTACCACAGATAATATAACTACCACAGATAATCTTTTTCTGGATCATCATCCTTATGTAATTTAGATTATTTCCCACTAATTTTCTTTACATTTGTTTATAACTAAGTCCCGCTGCTTACAAGATAACATAGCATAAAGAGGGTACCATAAGAATGAACAAAAATCTTTTAACTTCCCACTGGAACCAGCTTGGATGATAATTAAAACCTGAGTTTTAACCTTTGCTATGCTGTAGTCCCCAACATTCTTATCCAGCACCTGTGTGTGTGTTAAGGTGATTCCTCAGGAGGGTGACTGTCCTGAATGCCCTGCCACAGAGATGGCACTTGTGTGGTCTCTCATCAGTGTGACTTTTCATGTGACGATCCAAATTTGAACGTCGCGGACACGTGTAACTGCAAAGCTCACACTGGAATGTCTTCTTTACACCTATATGCAAAATAAAACACTTACTTGTTGTCGGGTTAAAAAGTGTAATGACTGATTCCAATCTTAAATTTCTACAAATATCATAATCATCTCATGCCATTAACAGATTTACTTCTTTCTCTTTAGGACTTAGTACTTAGTCTGGAAAAACTTCTTTTAGACTGGCTAAAAAGACTAGCACTAACATCATAATCTTAAAAAATAAAAATCAATTTAGTGTAAAACAACCTGCATATTCACTGTGTAATGTACTTTATTCCAAATTGGTTTTACAAGAATATAATGGGAAGAAATAACTTTACCTTTCTTTTTAATTTTTGTCGGTTTTGGAGGTTTCATGTTACCAACCACTTTCTCTGCATTAACCTCAGACAGCAGACCCTCCTGTTGCTCTTCCTCAAAGTCGTAGACAGACACATCCACATCTTTGCCCTCCTCTGTGTAACGGAGTTTGCTCTTTTTGGTTTTCTTTGTTTTTTTGGCTGGTGGCTGATAGTCTGGGTCTTTTTGCCAACTAGGATCTTCCTGAGGTGGAAGCTCCCCTTGCTCTAGTGTTTCCACCTCTCCATTGGCCCCCACTTTGACCACCTGAAACCCTTCGGGCAAAGGTAGGGTGTGACATATCATGGGTTCGCTTTCTGTAAGGCCCTCTTTAGATACTTCATTCTCGTAAGCCCCCTGGAGTTCATCTACTGAAGTGGTAGCAACAGGTACAGTCACGGGAACGGGTACTTCAACAAGCTGAAGCTCTCCTATGTTTATGGGCTGTTCTTCCATATTTACAACCTGCAATGTTATGATCTGGGTATCGTCTACAGCAGCCTCTGCTTCTGGGGCAACTGTACCCTCCATTACTTCAGTCTTCATCTGAAGAAGGGTGGGATCCAGCTGTTCCATCATCACCATTTGCACACCGCTATTGACATCCTGGACCACCTCACCCCCATCCGTCTGGTTCTGGGGTAGGTGGCAAGCGTCCTCTTCCTGGCCCCCTTCCCGGCGTCTCTGGTAAGTCTTTCTCTCCTTTCCTTTAATGAAAGTTTCAGATTCCTCCACAATGGCTTCAACCGCCTCACCTTCCATTTCCCCTTCCTTTATTAAGGGAGAACACAGATTGTTATTTAAAAATAAAACTTGTGTAAATGAAAATATTTATAATACATTTTAAAACAAAGATCCCTGAGGAATGAATTAGGCATCAATGGATATTAATAGTACAAAAACACACAACACACATTATGTGCCTCCTGACTATCTATGAAGTAGTTTTATCAAACAAAGCAAAAAAAATCGGAAACTAATAGAGCTTCCAGATCCAACTACCAATTAACAGGAAATTGTTGACAAACAATATTAAATTACACCACAGGGATGAAATCAGTGAAACCTAGACTAGAGAAAACTCTGCAGGATTAACTATCCAGTTTCTTCTGCACCACGTGAAAAAACGGGAAGGATAGAGGGAGAACCTACAGATCAGTGATTCTCAGCCCAGGATGACTCTGCCTCCAGGGGATATTTGGCAAGACCTGGAGACATTTTTTGGTTGTCACTACTGGGGTGGGTGTGCTACTAGCATCCAGTGGGCAGAGGCCAGAGCTATTACTAAACATCCTGCTACACGCACAGGTCAGTCGGAAACTGTGATACAGACAAGAGACTTAAAAGATGCGGCACTCCATCACAGCGTGTGGTCTTCTTTAGATCCTGAATTAAACCAGTAAGTCGTTAAAAAAATATAACATGAGATAATTAAACTCAACTCTGTATATTTTACATTAAAGAATTATTAACAAAACCAGTTCATATCTTAAATATTTCCTGTAACTATTTATGAAAACTGACAGAGGGCCTTCTTGCTGTTAGCTAAATTTTACCTTAGAAAACATGCTGTCATAGTGTTGTTTTCACCCTTCTGGGGGGAAGCCAAAATCGGAACTGGACACAGACTCAAATGGCCCTGCTTGTAGCTACCACCAGTACCATCTCTTGTGTCACATGAATAAATATTCATGTATTTCTCTCCTCTATGAGACCAAGAGTTTCTTGAGGACAGGGACCATGTATATAATAAGTTATTACTCTTTAGCACCGTGCCTAGACTAGTAAGTACTTGACAAATGCAAACTGAATATACAGTAAAAAACAGAAAAAAAATCAGCCAATTCATAGCTCTGGCTCTTGAGTCTTGTGAGCACTCACAGTACCCAGATACCTAAGATTAAAGTGGGTCTGAACAATCATCTAAATGATAGCAATAATATGATTTAAACCTGCAAGTATATATAAGACTAATTCAAAATTAAAATTTAAAGTGCTTTGTGCCCTAGCTGGTTTGGCTCAGTGGTCTGAGCGCTGGCCTGCGAACCAAAAGGTTGCTGGTTGGATTCCCAGTCAGGGCACACGCCTAGATTGTGGGCTAGGTCCCCAGTTAGGGGCGTGTGAGAGGCAACCTATCGATGGATCTATTGCATGCAGATGTTTTTCTCCCTTTCTCTTTCCCCTCCTCTCTCTAAAAATAAATAAATAAAATCTTAAAAAACAAAAAACATGTTTTGCATTCTTGCCCTAGTCTAAAACAAAGCTTTTGCTACTTTTGTTAGAGGCACATTTAATTCTCTGCCCTGGCACCTTAACACTGTATCCATGCTAAGAGTCAGAAGACTCTTAAGCCAGGACCACCGACAAGATTCTACATTCTCAGAGTTACTGTCTGACATAACGGATAGAACAGGTACGATGGTTCTAGGTAAAAGTAGGCAGTCTCAGAGAACCCTATCTGATTTGGTGTAAGAGGCAGAGTCGTGTGTATATGTTGCAGGGGAAGGGGTTGTACCCTTACATAAAATAAATACCTGAGGGAATTGTTATAAGAAAGAGTAACCGTTGGCTTAAAGCATGGGACTAAGGAAAGAACAGAAAGAGACAGGAGAAAGACAGGTTGGTTGTAGCCTTCCTCTGAATGGTCTTGCTTGACAAAGTACAAAGACCATATGATATAGGCGGCATTGGGAACCACAGTGCTTCCTGGGCAGGGAAAGTTAAGATTTACTCTGTTCAACAAAGTGTATCCCTTTATTGGCAATAGGGAGAGATGTATGGCTTTCAAGGCCCCTCATTATCTAACTCCAGATAACCCACTCAGATTTCTGACTTGTTGCGCTTTAGCCATTCCTTTTCTCTGAATGTGTCTGCTGATACAATAACCACACTAATTTGTACTTAAATTTTTCTCAAAATTATCCAGTTCCCCAGTTAGCTTGTGAAATCTCTTTGAGGGCAAAAGACAGGCTTGAAGCAACGTACGTTTTTTTTTTTTTGATAGATCCAACAAACCCCATTATCTGCATAGAACAAAACCAAGGCTGATGGAAAACCTTATGGGTTGCTGGCTGTGAGTCTGATCTGTTCTGCCATTACCTACTTTCATTAGTCCCTGTTCTCAACAATGAAGAGAAAGATACTACAATGCTCAATGCAAAGACCTTACTAGCTGTCCATGTATCTATTCCAATAAAAGTGGGTACGAGTATAACAAAATGTTACTGTAGAAGGTGAGCATCAAAGGACCTTTGTAGAGTGCTTTATAACTGGCCTATCAATAAAAAAATGTTTGACCATCAATGTGCTAAGCATCCTTATTCCAAGATCTCATTTATATTTCTGATCATAAGAGACTACTTTAAGCATGATCCTAACTATAATTTCTTTTATATAATCAATATTATTCAGATAGATTATTCTTGGGTTAGGAATACTCTATATTAGACATATAATGGAAAGTAAGGGCAGAAGTGAGACCTGAAATGCGAGTCACACGTGTAATTTTCTAGTAGTTATATCGGGAAAAATAAAAAGAAACAGGTAAAATTAATTTTAGTAATCTATTTTATTTAATCTAGTATGTCCCAAATGTGATCACTTCAAGATGTAACCAACACACACCCTAGCTGGTTGGAACGTTGTCCCATATACCATTAGGTTGCGGGTTCAATTCCTGGTCAGGGTACATACAGAGGCAATTGGTTGATGTTTCCCTCTCACATTGGTGTCTGGGTGTCCATCTCTCTCCTTCCCACTCTCTCTAAAAATCAATAAACATATCCTGAGGTGAGGATTAAAAAAATGTAACCAATGTAAAAAAATCATGGAGATATTTTACATATATTTTCATAATAAACCTTCGAAATCTGGTATATAGTGTACACTTACAGTACAGCTCAGTTCAAATTAATCACACTGCAGGCTCTCAACAGCCACATGTGGCTAAGGGCTATACTGTACCGATAGCACGTTCTACCTATGTTGCTCAAAGTATGGTCTGAGAACCAGCAGCACTGGCATGACCTTGGAACTTATGCTGGTTTTTTTTAAGCCCTCACCCAAGGACATGCTCATTGATTTTATTTACAATTTTTAAAGAGTTATCTTATTTATTTACTTTTAGAGAGAGGGGAAGACAGGGAGAAAGAGAGGGAGAGAAACATCAATGTGTCAGAGATCTGGTTGCCTCTCGCATACCACCCACCGGGGACCTGACCCACAACCCAGGCATGTGTCCTGACTAGGAATCAAACCAGCAACCTGTTGGGGTTTGCAGGCCAGCACTCAATCTACTGAGCCAAACCAGCTAGGGCGCTCACTGATTTTAGAGAGAGGAAACTGAGGGAGAGGGGGAGAGAAACATCTATTGGTTGCCTCTCACAGGCACCCAACTCAAAAGCTAGGTATGTGCCTCGATGGGGAATCTAATCCAGGACCTTTCAGTGTGTGGACAATGCTCCAACCAAATGAGCCACACCAGCCAGGGTGTAGTCCTGGAACTTGTGAGAAACACAGAACTTTAGGCCCCACCCTGGACCCACAGAGACAGAATTTGCAATTTAATAAATTACCAAGTAGTTTCATATATTCAAGTTTAAGAAGTACTATTTTATACCATTACTCTTCACACACTAAAAATAATTCCCCCCCCAGACCACGAAAGTCTCAAAATTAGGACCCCAGAAAAGATGGTAACTCCAAATGCTGGATTTAGGGAACAGACAACAAGCCCCATTGACCTTGAGGACACTCTTGAGAAAAATAACAAAGGACAAAAGAACAAAACTTCACAAGCTGTAAATAATAATGCTGGCTCTGCCAGAAAATCACTACATAATCCCAGGATATTTAGATACCCTCTGTAATAAAACTGGTGGAGGAAAAACACTTAATCTCTGAGCTCTGTGGGGTTTTGTAGCATACAATACTTTGAAGAACACAGAAAAATCCATCTTGTTCATCTCGAGAACTTAAAATGTTAGAAATTGCTTTTAAATAACCAGATCCAACTGAAAAGAGGTCATGGAATTATAAACCAGGTAGAAAAAGAACTGGTACAAAGGAGTACAAATTGAAACCAATTGTGTTGCCAGGGAGTCCAGCTGACAAGAGTATTAGGTCCCTGAACATCGGCATCTACTCAGGGTCTTAAAGCAGTAGCTCCTATTTTGACAGAAAATCAGCACAAAGTAGCAAGCCACTAGCCTCTGGCACTCATTGCTTAGGAATCTCAGTGAATCCCCTCAAGCATTGGATCACTTTACCTAACTTCCTCCAGAAGGGAGTCTCTCCTCTGAATCAATAACTTAACCTAATAGGCTGGCTGGACGAGGTCTGACTTGACCCACTCCCTGGGGACTGGGCTCTCCTAGCTGTGTCACCCCACCCCCACCCGTCAGCAGTTCTGAACCATCTCCTCCCTTTCCTTTAAGGACTCAACTCTGCTTACTGAGGGGGGAGGGGAGAGAAGATTGTGTGCACAGGAGACTTTTTCTTAGAGTCTCTGCCACTCTCCTTGTTGGAGTTAGTCATGCTTTCTAGGTTTTACAAAATCTTTTTGTGGATCTACACCATTAAAAGGGGGTTTATATTTAATACTGGGAGAAAAAATTTTCTCAGATTATCAAAGTATGTTAGCTTATTTATAGAAATCTGAAAAACAAAGCACATAAAAGATTTAAAAGTGGTTCATAATTTCTATACCCAGAGACAATCACCTAGTACTTTGTTTTTTTCCTGTTATGGTTATGTGTTTTTTACACAGATATTACATTATAAATATAATTTGCATACTCTTGTACATGGCTCCGCTGTTTTAAGAACTGTCCTTACTAAATAGTAAAAAGGACTCCAATCCTCCTTAGTTCTCAGTGGTCCTTCTGCTTGGTCCACAAGCACCACTCTCCAAGAACCACACCAGTCAATCCAACGGCCTTCTCCTCATCCTCAGCCTCAGTTTCTCTGGCGTCTGACAGTAAACTGACACTCCCCCTTCATCAGCCTCTTTACTCCCTTGGCTCTTGCCTTTCCTAGGCCTCTTCCCTTGACTCTGAGAACTCCTCCCTCTGAGTACCTTAAGGCTCTGTTCCAACCAAAAAAGGGCCTGGCAAAGCAGTTAGTTCTCCGGGTTACAATATCACACATAAAAATGGGACTCTGAAGATCAGATATTTCCTGTATTCTCTATCACCCCGCTGAAAAAAGTAAAGCTCGGAATCATTAAAAAAAATCATTTAAATCAACTTCTAGGTGGAGGGTAGGCAGGAGGAGGTTCCCTCAGATGGATACAGGGTGATCCTGGCACCTGGGGTGAGGGGGCTGGAAGAGATGAAAATGGGCACCTGAATACTTCGCTGGAGGATGCAGAGGTATAGGCCCACACACAAAAAGGCCCTGAGGTCTGCCCTTGTTCCTAGGCCACTAGCCAGGCCTGTGTACTTGGGGAGCCTGCTCCATCAGCCCTCTCCCTCTTGCCTCAGCCTCTTTGCCAGCTCTGTGTTGCTCAAATCTCTCCACATTAAATCTCTCCTTAACTCCACCCGACAATTTAGCTTCTGCCACCTTTGTATTCCCTCCATGCTCAATCCCACAGTAGCTATCACCACTCCTTTATTTCTCTTCCACACTTCGGTTCACCAGTCTGGTCTCTATTTCTTAATACTCTATTGAATTGCTCTGAAGTCAGCAATGGCCCTTAACCATAAACCCAAAAGGCTTTTCTGCCCTTTATCTGACTTGACTTCTCTGTGGAATTCAAAATTCTAGTCTAGTCTCTATCCCAGAATTAAATGCCAGACCATCAGAAAACTGGGTATTCTTGGGTCATACAATCTTATCCCCTACAGAACTGCTTTCACCAAGTTTTGTTTTGGCATTATGTCCTTGGCTTACATTAAAGGGTATGTGTGAGCAATTTCATATGGAATCACATACCTGAAAAAGCTTTTCATTAAAGAATTTTCCCTTTCACTGTGAGAGCTATGTAATAGGATCATGTTACTATTTTTTTTAGTGACCACACATTGGTCAATTATTTTCTTCTCAAACTATGTGGTAATAACTTTATATATAATTTATTATTTATACTTTCTATAATTTTTTCAGATTCTTTTTCAAATAAGACAGGCTATAAATGAAACTGTATAAGTATACATATATATTCAATAAAAAGAAAATGAAATATAGCGTTATGCCATTCTTAACAAACATATCAAACTAAAAATAATCTCAACTCAAAATGTGCAAACATAGCTAAAGATTACAAAACTCTTCTAGGAGGCATAAAAGACCTCACTAAACAGGGACACTACTATCCACATCCATGATCAGAAAGGTCAAACATTGTAAAGATGTTAGTTCTTTTTATTTTGTATAGAAAGAAATTTTCAAAGTCTGTTTGAAATAAACAAGATACTGAAGGTAACAATACAATTTCTGAAAAATGAAGGCAACCCTCTCTTTCCAAATGTAAACATATCATAAAGCCACAAGAATTAATAATGTAGTGCTGTCACAATTACAGACAATTTAAACAGAAGGTAAAACTCAGAAACAACCCCTTAGAATTATAAAAAGTTGTCATTTTAAATTAGTGGGAAAAAGAAGATTATCTCACAAAAGATGCCAGAAAAACTGGAAAATACTGTTGTATCTTTAATCTATCAAGAATGTATCCTGTCGTATGAGATAAAGAAACATTAACAACCAAATCAAAACAAATTTAAAAAAAACAACCCTAAAAAAATATAGGTGAATAGACTTCTGATCTCAAAACGGAAAAAAAAAAAAACAAACAAACCAAAAAACTTTGTGCTTAGGTGCACAGAAAATAGGAGAAACCAGAGGAAGTTATTGAAATTTTGATCACCTTAAAGTAAAACAAACAACAACAACAACAAAAAAAACCCAAAACTTACAAAACACATCGAACAAAATTAAGAAAACAGTCAACAACAACAAAGTATTTGTAGCATACATGACAAAAGATTAAAAACCTTATTACGTAAGTAATTTAAATTTTAATAAGAAAAAGATGAACACCAAAATAAAACATTGGGCAAAAGAAACAAATAATGACTCAAAGAAATACAAATGGCAGAATTAACAAAACTGTATCTCCTTAATACTAAAAGGAACACAAATTAAAATAATGAGACAGTATTTTACCTTGATTAAACTGCTAAGGCTCTTTTAAAGGATAATAATCCTCAGTGTTGGTCATAGTGCAATGAAATCAGTAAGGTAACTGGTGATATGAATTGAGAATTTTTTAAAAAGATTTTATTTATTTATCTTTAGAGGGGAAGGGAAGGAGAGAGGGAAAGAAATATCAACGTATGGTTGCCTCTCATGCGTCCCCCCGCTGGGAACTGGCCTGCAACCCAGGCATGTGCCCTGACTGGGAATCAAACCATGATCCTTTGGTTCAAAGGTCCGTGCTCAATCCACTGAACTACACCAGCCAGGGCTGAATTGAAATTTTTAAAATATTCAAACTGTGATCCATTAATTGCACTTAAGACCTTACACTCAAAAATAACCATAGATGAACACCAAGACTATAAGGACAATATTAATCAAAGCGAATAACGATACCCTAAAAGTAAAACCATGGGGGAATAGTTAAACCTGGTAAATGATAACACATCCACAAAAGGTAATACTATGCAGACATTAAAAATGATTTTAATGTAATAATATAAAGAAAAGCCTTGCTCCATATTTAAAACACAAAGAACAAACAAACAAAAAACAGAAGTCAATGAATTCATGTTAGCTGAACAAATGTATGACATTTCAGTTTCCTAGAATTCCAACCACAAGTCTTAGGTAAATTTTCCCCACAAAAATGACTTTTCTGATAAACTACTAAATTTCTATAGGAAGAAGGCAACAACTAGTTAACAGAACCTGGTAATTAACCAAGCCCAGGGGGAAAAAGGAAAATTAGAGCCAAAAACCAAACAAAAAAACAACAAAAAAAAAACCCAACAGAGCAGCTTCCTAGGCTGGTCTCCCTTACTAGTCTATCCACCATACTGCTGCCAGACTAAATCTTCCTGAAACAACGTGCAAAAAAATATGTGATGGTTGAGACTTACTGAATCAGCTCCAAACTCGTTGTCTTTGCTCCTAGACCTCTGTCCAATCTGTTCCCATCCTGTCCACCACCCACTTTTGGGGTATCTTGCACACAAATGCCTACTACCTTGTCCCCCACCCTCCCAGCTCAAGTCATTCCCTAAATCAGCAATTTTCAACTGTCATGCCACAAGCATTTTTAAAGCATGCCAACACCTGACCTATTTATTTAGTCAGGAGCATTGACCTCTTTTCCATTGGATTGTCAAATAAAATACCAAGAGCTAACACAACAGTAGCTATCTGATGTGAATGAATCAAAATTAAACTTATTTTTTGGTGTGCAGAATTTTAATAGTTTGTGTCATGAAATGAAAAAGGTTGAAAATCACTGTCCTCAATCAAAATCTCTTCAACCATGACCAGTGCAGACAGACTTCCGTTTGTTTTGTTTCCATTGTTAGTCAATTGCTCTATGTCTGTGTCTTTTCCCCAAATAAACTTTGAGCTTAACAGTAAGGGCAGGCACTGTGCCTTTTACTTCTGCAGCAATGAATATAAAATAGTGTGAGGTGAGCAGCAGACACTCAAATGTTGGTGCCACTGTCACGTGAAACATGCATAAATGGTTCCTGAACATGACTGGAGCAGGAAGAACGTGGAAAAACAAACACTGTGCTAAGTAGAAACTTAACTATATGAGCTCGCTCCTTCCTTCCTTCCTTCCTTCCTTCCTTCCTTCCTTCCTTCCTTCCTTCCTTCCTCCCTCCCTCCCTCCCTCCCTCCTTCCTACAGTAAATATTTACTTAGAAAATTCTCTGTCCATTAGCTGCTGAAGGACTGTACTCAGGTATTTTTTTCTCCCATTATTTTTCTGAAATTTAATCTTCATTGTATTTTTTCCATTACAAGTTTACCTTCTTTATTGCTGTGTTTATTCATTTCATAACCAAAAAACTAAGAAGTCCTAACACGATTATAGGTTACACTTCAAAAAATCTTGCCATGTAAAAGTTAACTGTGAATACAGTAAGTTTTGAAGATGTTTAGACTTAGTAATTTATCACATTATGTGGCTGTATAGCAAGTGTGCCAGGTTATTTCCCAAAGGAAAACAATCTTTAATACTCACCACTGCAGAGGTTAGTCATTTGGGGAGAGTGGTTATTATAAAGTATACATGTACAAAGAATAATACATATATATCGATAAATAAGACAATAGAGAAGGACAATTCCCAGGAGTCTATTTTATAAATAAAACCACCACAAAACAAAAAAGCCTTTTGTTTAATATACTAGTAAAAACCCCAAACTATTTCTGGAGCACATCAGAAGACTGTCTATGTTCCTGGCAAGAAACAGTACCTTTAATTCCCCATGAGCTCCCATAACCCAAAGCCATTCTGAAATGGTCTAACATGAAGGTCATCTAGCAATTTGATTGGTTCATGCTACTCAATATAAACCATCAAACATCATTAGAAGGAAGAGACGAAAGGAGATACCTTGTAGCTTTATCTTTTTGAGATTTTTAAATTAAAAGAATGTTGTTACCCAAAAGACCAAAAAATTTAGTTCGTTAGAGACTGTAGGGAATGTTATGTGCCATTATGACAAGAGGGGGGAAAAATTAAAGATAACCCGTTTCTCCTGAGAATGAAAGGAAACGCTAAATGACTTTTATTAGATGCAGGCACTAGTCAAAAAGAATGAAAATTATTCACCTTTCTGGAACAAAAATTAGGTTTAAAAAGTCATATAAAGTAACCATTTTACTCTGCTATTCCTGAAAATATATACACCATCATCTTATATGAGAACTTAGAATATGTCAAAGCAAAGTATTACAACCATTAATACCCCTGAATGAGTATCAGGAAAGTTGCAGACTACAATCAAGAATGGGGAGGAGCTGGGTGGAGAGGATGACTCAGTCTGAGAAGCAGAAAAATATTAGTGACCATTTAGTTCAGGGTGATGGGAAATGGAAGCAGCCTTTATCTGAAGTGGCATTTACCTACTCAGTCACAGGTACACCTTTCTCTCTCTCTTTTTTTTTTAAAGATTTTATTTATTTATCTTTAGAGGGGAAGGGAAGGAGAGAGAGAGAGAGAGAGAGAGAGAAAGAGAGAGAGAGAGAGAAAGAAATATCAATGTAATGTATGGTTGCCTCTCATACAACCCCTGCTGGGAACTGGCCTGCAAACCAGGTATGTGCCCTGACTGGGAATTGAACTGTGATCCTTTGGTTTACAGCCCATGCTCAATCCACTGAGCCACACCAGCCAGGGCACAGGTACACCTCTCTTACCTGTTCTGTCATTAACATTAAACAGTTGGGAGGTTCATTTTTTGAGAATTATTAAAAGGGAAATAAAATATATTCTAAGTTGAGAAAACTTAAGTGCATCCCAGTCTTGTTAACAATCCCTCTCCCCATTTATTAATATTAAAAGGTAGTCAAGCCCTGGCTGGAATGGCTCAGTGGACTGAGAGCCAGCCTGTGAGCCAAAAGGTCACTGGTTTGATTCCCAGGCAGGGCATGTGCCTGGGTTGCAGACCAGCTGGGGGTGCGCAAGAGGCAACAGATAGATGTTTCTCTCACACATCAATGTTTCTCTCCCTCCCTTCCCCTCTCTCTAAAAATAAGTAAATCTTCAAAAAAAATGGTAGTCAAAACAAAACAATTATTCTAACAGCTACTTGAAAAAATATATTTTAGGAGCTTTGGATCTAGGAAATACTAATAAAATATTTGTAATGGTAACAGTGAAACTACCATGCAAGGAGGTGAAGGAGTTCTTTTGCTACAATGAATAAAAAATGCTAAACCAATCATTCTTTCACTAAAAAGTGCCCGATGCTAGGTACACAGAAATGGATTTCCTTTTACTTAGTTGGGGGGGAAAAAGTCCTAACTGCACAGGGCTCAGTTCTCAGGAAGCTCCTCATCTGGCAGGGAGACAGATAAAACAAACAGGAGCTATACAGTGTGATAACTGCTACAACAGGGGCTAACATGCTCCCCACCATCCTGGCACAAAGGGTGGCTTAAGTAGGTGAAGGAGAATTTTAAGGAGAAGAATCACTAAAGCTCATCTTCAAGGGTGAGATGCACCCTGCCAGGCAAGCTACAGTAAGAGAGGAGTATTCTAGCAGAGAAATAGTACATGGGAAAAACTTAAATATGTAAGGAATTAGACAAATTTTGTGCAAAAATATTCAACATAATCAAATGGAAATTTATTATCGTAACCTGGTTACAGAGGACATGTTCTAGCCCCTCATTAAGGGTAGCCTGTTTCTTTCACTTACAGAACATTTATACATGAAACAGAAGACAAAATTTATCTAGGAATCAACGTGCTAGCACCACAGTACCAACTGGAGGCTGCCTCCTAAGCACATGCTGTCCCCCTCTGCTTTCTATAGCCTGTATGACACTTTTGCTGGCATACAACAACCTAATGCCCCACTTCTTTTTGCTCTCCCAAGTGTGACCACCAAATTCTTACTTGCCTTGCTCCAGGCCCATACCCCTGAAAACAGCTCAGAGTTACAGTCTTTGGAGCAGTTCCAGTTTTCCTCACGGGAAATAGAAGAAAAGGGTGGGAACCAGTGGCAAATCTATCACCCTGAATAAGTATGTTATAAAACAGAGTACATAACACACAAAGAATTTATAGAACATCTAACAGGTACATCTAGGGATTTTAAAAAAGTATTTTATTTACTTGTTTTTAGAGAGAGGGGAGGGGAGGGAGAAAGAGAGGGAGTAACATCAATGTACAAGAGACACATTGGATCAACTGCCTCTCGTACTCCCCCAACTGGGGACATGGCCTGCAACCCAGGCACATATCCTGACTAGGAATCGAACCAGCGAACTTTTGGTTCACAGGCCAGCACTCAAATCTACTGAGTCACAGCAGCCAGGGCTCATCTGTGGATTTTGGTGCACATTCTACCTGAGCAGTGGTTTCTAAACCTGGTTGGTACCAGAATCACCTAGTGAACTTTAAAATACATGGATACCAGAGATTCTGACTCAGTACCTCTGGGGTGGAAGAGATCTTCTCTCAAAGGTCCTCAAGTGATTCTGATATAGAATCTCTGCTGACTAGGGCTTGGAAGTGACTAACATAGAGTATAATAGTTATTATCCTAATATACAGGTCTACAAAGATCCATGCTACTCAAACACACACAGTTTTCTACTATGAAAATGTTTGGTTCATTTTTTAATACAAAGAATTGTTTTTGATTATTTACTTAGATTTTAAAAAATCTACAAAGCCTACCTCAAAACTAATATGATTCCCATATAAGCAATAATAGAATGTATAATTCAAGAAAGACATTCTAAGGTTTAGCCTCTATTATGGGTACCATCAATACCAAAAGATCTCTCTAGATTATACAGGATAAGCTCATATGAGGTAAAAGGAAGAGAGAGAAATGGAATATGTAATACCCTAGTGAACTCATGGTTTGTAATGTGTATCAGTGTCCATGTGGCTACTGCTCTAATGTCTCTATAACATGGTACTCACTCACGAAGGCTACTTGGTAGAACCAAGACTATTTTACTTGGTAAATGAGGTCCCCTATAAGGTCAATGTTAAATGAGAAGCTAACAGCTTAAATTCAACAATGCACATGTGTACAAAGAGCATATCAAGAGTAATAATAAGTGGCAATATAATGCCTTTGAATGAAGATCAAATTATGAAAACAATCTGTCAATTTGGTTGCTTCTTAGAAAAATGGAAACAAACATAGGAAAAAAGCAAATATAGGCAATAGCTTCACCAAGAAATCGGGTGGAAGGCGGGGGTTATGTATTTGTAAATACCTAAAAAACACAACAAGGAGAGAAGAAGCAAAGACTCTGATAAGAGATCAGAAAGAAAAAAAATTTATTCCTAAGAGGAAACCAAGTCACTATTACTTTATAATCTCAACATATACTTACAACAAAAAATGTTAACTAGGAGTAGAAAGTTACAATATACAAATAAAATAGAAATAAAATACTAAAAACAAATTCAGAGTACCCTATTGTTATAGAATAGTTCTATACCATACCTCTGTAAATGCAAAATAGCTTATGCCTACTCTATGATATGTCATAGTGACTATGCTGTGCCAGAGTTTTGCTATACCGGAGTTTGTCTAAACAAAAAAGTAGTGGGCTGAAATAATTTGGAAATTTCAGCAGTCTAACGAGTCTATACTAAAAATAGGGGTGCTAACCAAAATCAGTTCCTCCAAGGATCATCTGTTCTTATCCCAGGGCAATTACTGAAGGATTCTGAAAAAGTTCTGGGTTACTGAAGGATTCTGAAAAGTTCTGAATAAGCTCAAAATCCTGACAGCCTTAGTATTAGATACCAAGCTTTAATATTAGCGACAGCCAGAGCCTAGTAATGCATTGCACACAAGGATAAACTTTAAAGTTAGTGACGGTATTAAAAAAACTTCTGAAAAATATATACGGAAAACCTGATGTGTGCCAGCAAACAGGTGTAAGTATACTTGAAAGCAGTAACATACAATCTCCACATTGTCTTTCTAAAGATATACACTGACATACATTTCCCTGTCAAAAGATGTAAAAAACTGAATGCATATCAAATAATTAGCCACAGAACTAAACGCAAGATATTCTATGAAACCCAGAGACTATTCAGAGCCAGTCTGAGGAAGAACAACAACAACAACAACAAAGGCAAATGCACTTGTCCTACATCCAATACCTTCAGTAAACCACTTTGCCTCTTAGCTTTCTCATCTGTAAAATGAGGGGATTGCCAGACAACTTAAAATTTCTCCTGATATTAACACCCTACACTTTTTTCCTAGGTTATCAGTCACATACATCCTTATAGGTAGGGTGGGAACAAATACCACTTTCCAGCTGGGAAAATCAGACAGGAAATTTCAACAGCTGCATATACAGTAAAGTTGTACACAGAGTGAAGCAAAAGGTGGTTTAGCTTTGCAGTCTCCTTGACTGTAACCCAGAACCAAGCAGGAGTCTCTGAACCCTATCGAGATGAAGATGGTTAATGCACACCACTCTACTGAGTGGCATTTACACCTGAAGTCCAAGAGATGTAAAGAGGAAATCTCTGTACTAGGCAAAAATGCCACAAACAAAAGTTACAATCTACCAGACTGGCTCTTCCTCTCTCCATTAGAATATGTTTTAAACTAGAAAGACTTTTCAAAGTCAGGATACGATCACTGTTTGTATAACCACCTTTCCCTCCCCACTGCACAAAGCACATCAATATCTGCCTGTTCTTTCTTTGAAAAGCCCTCACCCATCCAGAACATTTTAGGACTCTATTTCCTCCTTCCTTGTTGGGAAAGCTGGTGTATCATCTACTTCTTTCAAAATAAGCAATTTCAGTGTAACACATGCTTAGTGCTAGCTACGTACGTGATGGGATAACCTACTCAGCCATTAGTTTGTACACTTTATATGTACACTTAATCTGGAAGTCACTAAATCTGCGACTATCAACTACTGAGAACAGTCAAAAACAAGATCAAAAAGGATTCTGAATATATAAAACAGACATTTCAAAATCTATGCCCTCAAATTTACAACTAATTTATCTCTCACTCAGTCAATTTATTCTTATGTTAGAAATAATCCAAATGATGGGAAACAGGAGGAGAAATGAAGCATTAGAGGCAAAAAGCTAATGCCAACAACAAGGGACTGCTATCCTCGAAGGAACAGAGTAACATCCAGCAATAAGGAAGTGCTTTCCTAGCAATCTGAAATTAATATAGAATGTCAGAAAGCTTCAGTACTCCTTCTTATTGTATTGGATCCCCGTTTCCCTTTATAAAGTACACAATACAGCCCAGGCTGGTGTGGCTCAGTGGCTTGAGTGCCAGCCTGCCAACTGAAGGGTCACTGGTTCTATTCCCAGTTGGGGCACATGCCTGAGTTGGGGAGTGCGAGAGACAACCAATCAATGTATCTCTAGCACACAACAATGTTTCTTTCCCTCTCTAAAAAGAAATAAATAAAATCTTAAAAAGAATCTAAAAGGACTCATGGACATGAATAACAGTGTGGTGATTGCTGGGGGTAGAGGGTATAAGGGGACTAAATGGTAATGGGAAAAATATGTAATTACCTCCTTCATTTGTAAAACCCCAATTTAATTCACTTAATTTCCGTATTGTCTGGTGGTCCCTCCTGTTTGGTTTAATGCAACATATGCGAGGGGGACTCCAAAAAAACCCCAGAATTTATTAATAAAAAATCGTGTATTTATTCTTACATGTTTAAATTTTATTCACCTTGAAACTACTCTCTAGTTGATGCAATATACCTAGTGAGACTTTTTTTCACTGCTCAGAACAGTTTTTGAACACGTCGATTTTGATGTCTTTTAGTGCTTCTGCCAGTTTTTGTTTCACCTCTTCCACATGGACATTTCCCTTTGAGAACTTTTTTTACATGGGAAACCAAAACAAGGCTGCTGGGGCGAGACTGCATGAATAGACAGGTAGGGCATGGGCGTCATGCCATTTTTGGTCAAAAACCGCTGAACACAGCAGTGTGGGCAGGTGTACTCCCACCCATCATAAAGAAGGCCAAAAGCTTTCAGAGAGTCTTCCAAAAAAAAAAAAAAAAAAAAAAAAATCCCTGAAGCAGCCACTTAGAACACCAGCTGATACAGATGGGTTCCTAGAATACTCATCTAATGGGGGAAACCTGTACTACAAGGGGCCTGCCCTCTAGAAGATAATTCAAATTTTTGGCAGGTCCTCCCCTCGTATACAATGACCAGTTACTGCTCAAGTTTAAAGATTACTGCTTTACCTCTACATATCACATTATAGTTACAAATACAGTTGATCCTTGAACCACATGGCAGTTAGGGGGACTGATTCTTACACAGGAGAAAATACAAGTGTAACTTCTGCCTCTATAGTCAGCCCTTCCCACGTGTAGATCAAAAACAGTATTTTTGGTCTACAGGTGGGAACATGAAAATACCGTTTACAATCTGTGGTTGGTAGAATATGGATATGAAGGGCCAACTGTACTTATTGAAAAAAAAAGTCCATGTATAAATGGACCTATGCAGGTCAAAATTGCATTGTTCAAGGGACAACTGCACATATTACCCCCTAACAACACTTCATTAACCGCCATAAAACTGTAACAAGGTAGATCTGTCATTTTGCAAATGAGGAAAGGGCACAAGGAAGTCACCCAAGGCCATATAGTTATTGAGCTGCACAGCTCAGATCTAGTGGCCTAAAAGGATTAAAATAAAAATTAATGCTTCTTTTATATTTCCTGATACACCTAGATGAGGGTTTCTCCTCCAGAAAGCCTTTCTGAACAACTTTCACCAACTTCTGTAACTCCCTAAGCACACTTTCATCAGAACATCAATAACACTTATTTATAGATCTCTTGCCCCACAGTCTAATTTCCACCCTCAGGAAAAGAATCTTTAAAAAAAGAGACAGAGAGGGAGAGGGGAAGGGAGGGGGAAGAGGGAGAGAAGCATCAATGTGAGAGAGAAACATCACTGGTTGCCTCTTGTATGTGCCTGGCCAGGGACCCAACCTGCAACCTAGGCATGTGCCCTGACTGGGAATCAAACCCGCAACCTGTGGGATGATGCCCAATGGAGTCACACTGGTCAGGGCTCTTATTCATCTTTGAATCCCTAGTACCTAATGCTGTGCCTAGCACAAGGCAGAAACATAAGTGTTTACAGAATGGAATGAGCACGTTACAAGTGTTCAATAAATACTGCATTTCTTTAAATAATCTGCATTAATCCAATTCACATCATTTCAGAGAAAGTCAAGCTTCAATATATATACAGAACCAATTAGGTTCTAATATGAAACCTCTATTCAAAGAGCAAACATTATCAATATACAACATGTAATTTTTAAGTGCCACTTACATTAAGAGGAATACATTAGTAACACCACTTAAATATAATAAATATAATAACTGTAAAACACACAAACAGTTAAAAACAGATGCTTTTGAATAATCTTTAGAGTTTCAAGGTCCATAGCTTAGAATTTAGCCATTTTATTATGACTGACTACTTAAGAAAGGGATTAGGGAGGCCAAAAATCAGTATGAATTGTTAATTATGCTTGAGTTAATGTGCTATGTTTTCAAAATTATTTTATAGAATTTACTTTATAGTCTTAGACCTAATTATGTTCACTGCTTCCTCTTCCCTTTTTACAGAATTTCTGACATGGTTCAGCTATCCAGAACTGCCCCCCAACTGCACTGAGCTCTTGTGCACGTCACACGTGTAGGAATATGCGTGCAAGCAAACAGGCACCATTGAACAGGATTTAACGTAGAAGTACCCCACAGTAGGGCGCTACAGGGAACAAAATAAGCTGCTGGGCGGTACAGCTGTTCCACAGCTCTGAAGTGTCGCTCCTCAGAAGCCTCCCCCGCAGTACCTATACAAAGAACACTTCCCACTACAGGCACGCATGCCCCATTTTGTTGTGCCATCGTAGTCAGACACAGTAAGAGTGCACATTCTGTTCCTAGGAATATACATATTTGTTTCAATGTAAAAAATGTAAAATTACTTACCAGTTAAATTATTTAACTCACTGCCCCTCAATGAGCACAACTGAAGCTCCAAGAAGATGGGTCATGCTTATCTTGTGGCTTCAAGTACCCCGGAATCATATCACTTTGTACCCTAAGGGTATTCATATCCCAATTTGAGAAACAGGGATTAAACTAGCCGCAACACTTAAAAGTGACCAACATGTTTCAATTTCCCAAACTCTTAAGTTTAGTTTTCTCAACAGCTCTTGAAATCAGTACTGTTTCTCTTTCAGCAGCTCATTAATATGTATTCTATGTGTACATATTAACACTTCTAAACACTTTAATAACACTTCTAAAAGAACCTGTAGAGCACAAATTATTTCTGGAATGACAGAAAACCAGTACAAAGACCATGTCCTTTCCATCTATGGAAGTAACAAGATGCCCACTTGGAAAATAGAGATTTGAGAATAGTAGAGCTTTCACTCCTGTTCCCTGCCTCCATGTACTTGCTTCAGGCATAGCTTGTAAAAAAAATCTTAGTAGTCACTTAGACGATTTATGTTTATCTTAATCTCAGCATTTGTAATTCCCACATCTACAATCCTTTTAGCCAATACACAACTGCAATTAAACAATTTTCACATTTTCTGGGGGATAAGAAAGAAGTGCTTTCTGGTAGCCTGAGAAGATACAATTTTCACACTTAGAACCCTACTTTGTTGTTTGTGGGATCCCAAACCTAGTAGACTCTGACATTTATGAGAAGCCTATTTCAAGTTCCTTGTGATATCCACTGTATTTTGTAGCAGAAATTGTAGGCTAAAGTTTTAAGTGAGAATTTCAAATGTTAAAAGAAAAAGTATTGATAATGGCTATAACTAACATTCTGCAAACCTGGATCATTAACTAGGTTAACTTAATTATGACAATTTTAATTTTAATCCAGGATAGCAGATGCCCCAAGAACAGGATTCCATCTATTTGTCCTCTTTAAAATTACAAGTTGCCACAATGGACTTTTGAGATCATTTGTTAAGAGTCAAAATATAAAGTCCAAAGGTTTCTATAGCATAGCACCCGCCATTTCCTGAAGTTTTTCTATGTACAGGCTCAAAATGATAGAAACACTTTATCCACATTTAAAATGAAAATGCTTTATCCACATTCTCAACTGAGAATAACCTCTGAAATTGATGCTACTCTCTAACAAATGAGAAATAGAAAGGTTAAATAACTTGCTCAGTGTCCTCCAGCTGGTATATGGTAGTGCAGAGTTTCAAACTGAGGACTCTCTGATTGCAAAGCCTATATGCCCTCAACCACCCACCTTCTTGCATCTCCTATGCCCTAGAATGGTCCAACAAATCCTCCAACTGTAGGAAGGTTTTATTACTATTTTTAAGACCAAGAAATGAAAATAATATTTACCTCTCCGTGGCTGCAAAGTCAGTTTGAAAAGGAAACACAGAACCCAGATCTCAAGCCCTTGATCAGCAATCTGTCCACTAGCACATCCTGTTCTTCTGCCCCAGGTCCGCAACCATTCTAAAATAAAGCACAAATCACTTTATGAACATTAAATACACACAAATGCACATACAGCATGAAAGCCAAACAGAGCTAAATGAAGACTAACAAAATTGGGGGAATAAATGTCATCTTATTAATTGGGCCATTCCATTAAATATCTATCAAGACAGTAATAAAACATTCAGTTATTTTTTAGACATTTGCTAAATATATAAGGGACTAAAGATTTATGGTTATCAGAATAGCATTCCACTGAGACATTGCAACCAAGTAATGGCACATGTACAAGGTCTGTCCAGAAAAAGTCCAACCACTGTTAATATAATGAGAACAGTTTGTGCAGCATCAGTGTAACCTGGCAGCCAAGGAGAGTGGACTGGACTGTGCACGCAAACAATGAGGACTTCACTGTACTAGTCAGTGGGAGTGGTAGTCACCATTGAGTGAGCATGTGTCCTGTGTGGCTACCTCATTCGAAATGACAGAGCTAGCAACAAATCTACATCAAATTTTGCATTAACTTGAAACTATTTGGATGATTCAGAAGGCCACAGCCATGGGCAACTGGTGATTGGCAGCTTCATCACCACCATACAACCACACATGCATCATGTCTCATGTATTGCATCTCGAGCAGTTTTTTTGTGACATCAAATCACCCAGGTGACTCAGCCCCCCTACAGTGCACATTTCACACCCTGAGACTTCTGGCTTTTTTCAAAACTAAAAACACCCCTGAAAGGGAAAAAATTTCAGAGTGTACATAAGATTCAGGAAAATACGATGGACAGGGCAGCTGACAGTGATTGGGAGAACTGTGTGAGGTCCCAAGGTGCCTACTTTAAAGGGGACTGAGTCATCACTGTCCTATGTACAACACAATGTTTCTTGTGTCTTCTTCAATAAATGCCTCTATTTTCATGGTAGGTGGCTGGATACTTTCTGGACAAACCTCGTACTTATCCAACTACCAAAAAATGAATTCTTATAGATGTAGTAAACGTCCTTTAACATTCCATTTCCTTATCTTTACAAATATCAGTTTTACTGATTAAGTTAGTTGTACCATGAGTAAAGACTATTTTTCAATTTAATAAGATAACTATGGGGGGGATTCAATGACCACTGAAAATTCTACAAGCACAGCACTGAAATATTTTTTAAGTCAAATAATGAAATACCTTTTTTAAAGTAAAAATAAACATTTTTCTCTCTAAATTACACATAAATGAACTGTCAAGCTTCAGGCAATGATAGAGTGGAACTTACCTGTAGTGGGGGGCGGCGGAAGAGTAACTCCCAAGTGAAATAGAAGAGCTAAATTTAAATGAAGAGTTTTCAAAGAATTTGACCTAAAAGGTACAATTAAGAGGGAATCCAACTAATAATTAACTAAAGCCCACAAAACTAAGCTGATAGAATACTTTCTTGATGAAGCTGAAGAAAAGTCTTCTCTGTTAAGAGGGAATTTAAAACACAGGACTGTATTTTAAATTTATTGGGTTGGCCAAAAAGTTCATTTAGTTTTTTCCATAAAATAAAAGATACATTTTTTTTTCATTTTCACAAATAACTTTACTGATTTGGATATTCTGAGTATGTTGGCTATCTCTTGCTATTGGCTTCTAGTGGGCAGAGGCCAGGGGTGCTGCCCAGCATCTTTCAAAGCATAAGATAGCCCCAAAGTAAAAATTATTTGGCCAGAATGTCAACAGTACCAAGAAACTTCACAAACCACTTTTCGCACATTCGATCAGCTGCAACAGCTTCTCCATATACTGTGTAAATCTTATGGTGGCACAATAGGTTCACCAATTTGTTCAGTTTTTTTTTTTTAATGCACGCTGACAGGACAGCTGTCACATGACAATCTAACAAAACTCTAATGAAGTTAAAGACAGCTAAGCACTAGCAGAGCCATCGTATGGAAAAAACTAAATGAATTTTTTGGCCAACCCAATAGTTCAAGAAACACACTTTTCTAATAGAGTCACTAGCATGCCTCAAAGAGAATGAGAATTTATACCCTTGAAAATTCTAAGTATAACTAAAAATGAGAATCAAGTGTGGAAAAATTACTATTCTTGAGGTATATGTCAGTAGTCTATATGTGATGTCACATCTTTGCACCCAAATACTAACTACTGAGAAAATGCAAAGATACTGCCAGGAAAGATCTGAAGATAACGACTAGAGAAAGTTTAGGGATGTTAAAAAAAACATGGTATGCCAAACCTATATATATAATATATAAAAAAATAAAATTATGAACCATGGTTTCATAGTTATACATTATTTGCCACTATTATTCTTTCTAAATCTGTATGCTCTTCCTCAAATACTAAGTTGTGACAATTCTGGGACCTAATTTTTGGCAAAGGAGGCTGAGATTATCTGAACCAAAATAGGTAGATAAGGTAGATAGATGGTCAACTAGGTTTCTGGTTTAAAAAAATGAAATGGAACCTATAAAGTAGATGATGTGGAGAGAATTTAACGCCAGCAGTATCCCTGAAGCTAAAAAAAAAAAAGTCTCTAGAGATGAATTTCTGTCAGCAAGCACCATGGTGCAGAGCTCTGCCACAAGACTCCTCCTCAGGGCATTTGTCAGTCACAGGTGGCCTCCGCCACTCTGAAGACACTCCCCAAGCCACCCAGAAGTCTTAGGTGGGTGCCCTCATTTTTGTGTGTTCTTTAAAGCAAAATCCTAAATACTTTAGAATTTAAATGCATCTTAGGATAACTTTTACAGCTCCTAAATTTTATGTTGGTCAACAAATTATTAAAGTAACTTTTATAACTACTTTTAAATAAGCAGTATTTGCCTATGTGGAAAAACAGTTACATTGTAATCTTCCTCATAATACTGATTTAAGTAGTAAGTTCCTTTAGTTAACCTTATATCATCACTTCATTCTCTCTGTACCTTTACTTTTCCAATAAAAACAAAGTATGAATCTTGACATACGGGTAATCTCAAAGGACTGCAACCCTATAGGTAAGGTCTGTACCATTAAGACAGCATAAGTGATGTATAAGACTAAGAAGTTAGTGGCTGCATATGGCACAAATGAATCAAGAAGCAAAATATGGCCCATGGAGCACAATGCTAACCTGGAAAAACAAGCTTTACTCCTGGCTCAGTTACAGACTTTCTGGATTTTAATTTTTAACGTGTGGATTTTACTTATTAAGTAAAATACCCACAATTTCAAAAGGAAAATAATGCTGAAAATCACAAGAATGGAAAAAAAACAAAACACCCCACACAAATGGACTAATATATTAGACAATTAGGTGTGGTTCTATTCCCAAACCTGACACTCCATCAGCACTACTGCATTTAGTCACTTAGTGCAGTTTTACCGTGGAGGCAGGGGAGAAGGAACATTTTGTAGGGTTCAGAAAGGGATGGTGAAAGACTCTCCTATGGAGGCAGATTGCAGCAAAAACCTACAAATTGAGATTACACATTGCACATAGTGGACCAACAACTTTGCTTAACACCAGACTGTTTTAATTTCCTCATAAACTTAATGTAACTCCCCCCCCCAAAAAAAAAGTTATTCAGGACTTTCTTCTCTCCAAAGCCACCAGATTTGTTACACATCAACTGCACCACCACAATACATTAAGGTATTTGAGAAAAGAGCAAAAAGATTAAGTATGCGAATGTTTACTTAATTCTGAACTCAGGGCTTCAGGAAGTGTGCTACTAAATAGTAGTTACATTAGGCGTAGATATTTATAAACTAACTGCTGCTAGTGACCCAAGATTCAATTACAACATCAACCCTCAGATTTCAGCGTATGGGCAAATTACCAGTGGAGTCAAGAGTAAATTCATTCTGCCCTACTGGAGCTTTAGATCGGGTTGCCGAATCCCGGAGAACTGCCTTCGCCTAGCCCTAGAGCATCAGGTACTAAGTAATGCACTAAGTTAGGGTTAGGACATATTAAAGCACGGGGGAAACTCAAGTGTCGCCTGCCTAACTTGGCCAGCCCATAATCCCGATTTCGGGAATTTGTCGTGTCACTTGAGATCAGTGTGAAACTAAGTTTTGATCCCTTTGAGATCTCTTAGCGCACAGTCAAGCTATCCCTCACTGTAAGAGGAGTCCGACCCCGGCTCCAGAAAAACTACTTGGTCTGTAACTAGTGTCTTTTCCGCTCACCGTGGAGGGCCGCACCGGTAGGGTCCGACAAAGAGCCCGGGCACTAGTTTAGGGGCGCAGCGGGGCCCGGCGGGGGCGGCGAGCGCGCATCCCCCCGCCCGCTCAGGCGGCGTCGAGGCGCGAGCAGCTCAGCCAGCCTTGCAGAGGGAGCTCTCGGCAGCTCTGGGGTCCCTCTGCTCGCAGCAGCGCCGCCTGCGCCACTCGGTGGAGACGGAGACCAGCGGCGACGAGGTGCGCACTGGGAGCGACCGCCGAGCAGCCTCACAGGGCGACCGGGTAGGTGCTGGGGACCCGGCGGGCTGGAGGATGGGCAGCCCGAGAGGCGTTGGGCAGGGCCCGACACCCATACTGCACGGAGACCCGGCTACGCGCGCGGCGGCAGTGAGTGGGGACCCTTGAGGTCAGCGGGCGCGGAAGCCGAAGCGCGGAGATCGACTCTCGGCTGAGGCCACCCGCCTCGGGTGGGGCGGAGGGCAAAGGGCGGGCCGCGGCCAGGCGATCGGTCGGGCCAAGAACCGGTGTCGAGGGCAAAGACAAAGGAAGGAAAATGGAGTCGCTAGCGCGCGGGCCTCTGTCGCCGTCGCCGCTGGAGGCCCAGCGCGTCGCCAGGAGGAAGGCCTAGCGGGCGGGTGTGTGTTAGGGGGGGCCGGCCAGGCCGTGGCGGCGACGGGCAATGGCGGCGGCCGCGCCGCAGCAGGGACGGTAGAGGGAGACAAACACCCCCCGGCGGCGGCGCTGGCGCCGGGCTGCAGCCAGCGCCGACCGGAGCGGCCCCATCGTGACACCTAGAGGCGGCCCGCGAAACCTCCTCCACCCGGGGCCCCCTTACCTCCGCGCCACACCCCCCGCAGCGCCCGCTCCGCCGCCGCTCCACCGCTCCGGCCACCTGGTGTCCCCGGCCAGCTCCGCGCACCCGCACCGGCCACCGCGCCGCCGCTGCCGCCAAAGAAGCAGCTCCGCGCACGGTTTAATCGCTCCACAGGCTCGGACACAAAATGGCGGCGGTGCGGTGCAATGCG